>JARYGA010003403.1:0-34296 GCA_030545235.1 Helianthus tuberosus | reverse complement strand
AACCGGTTAGTGTTTATGATGTTTGTTAGTGTTTATGATGCTTGTTAGTGTTTATGATGTTTGTTAGTGTTTATGATGTTTGTTGGTTAGTGTTTATGATGTTTGATGTTATGGATGACATGATTGAACTAGAACCGTTTGTACAATGATGATGTGCTTGTGAATCGTATGTATGATGTTGATAATCGGAACATGCTTTGATTTCGGATATGTGGCATAATGAACTCATGATGTTTTGTGTTTAAATGTAGTCTAAAACACTAGTTGTTGATGTTCATATAAATCGGATTGTGTACTCTTGTGTTAAGAACCGAAAGCTTGCTATTAGGGTGATTTGTTGATAAGTTGTTCATGATTCTTGTTAGACCTAGGTTCATATGAATGAAGATGAACTACTTGAATATTGAAGAACATGATGAACACATGAAGAACTTGTTGAATATCATATGAACATGTTGAATATTTGAAATCTGATATGTTTGATCCATTTTTAGTAATTTGCTAGACAAGAAACATGTTTAAGGATTTTGGTTGGATAGTACAAACTGTTACATGAAATCAGAATGTTAGTGGGTAGTACACTGTACCGAATCAGCTCCTGTCCAACCGAAACCATCAGTTGCGACTCGAAACCACTGCTTGATGAGTCGAAATCCCCGGTTGCGACATCAGTTGCGAGTCGCAAACACCTGGTTGCGACTCGAAACCACACATGATCAGCACACCAACTTTGTGACTCGAAACCATTGTTGCGAGTCCGGTTGCGACTCGTAACCAAGACAGCATGAACCGAAACCATGGTTGCGACTCCGGTTGCGAGTCGCAAACACCTAGTTGCGACTCGAGACTATACACGGATACTCGCTGTTTGGGCTTGCACCTCATTTCGGACTTAATTGTTTGGGCCGGACCTTTGGGCCTACTACACGGACCTCATACGTACTGTTGTTTATGAACGATTATTTGGGCTGCTATAGATGAACTTGCATGCAACGTGCTAGCATACGTGTAGAACATACGTGCAATACATGGTTGGAACCTGACTTGTATGATACAACTATGATAGGACGTGAGTAGCCACAACATTGCTTGTTTGACTTTTCTGTGTTTCTACCGAGCAAACCAAGGTGAGTTCACACCCTCTACAAAGCATGGGATTCCCTGGGTTGGGAATGGGGTTAAGGAACTGGGTTCCTCGTCCTCCTTGGGTAGGACAGCAAAGGTTCAGGAATGTAATTCCTCGTCCTCACGGACAGATAACTCGTACTAGACCAAAACTCTATCACGAAGTCCCTCCTTTTTATATCGACTTAATCGCCGGGCCAATGGCGAGCGGGTCATTAGTTAGATAGCGCTATTTAGGTTTGACAAACCTCACACCATGCCGCAGAGGACGGGCGTGAACTAATGGATCTGGGGCACGTCAATGCTGATAGACATTGACAGTTTCAGGGCACATAAACATGACTACAGTCAGCAGTCGATATGGTAACAAGTCTAGTGTATACATGGGGTAGCCCCCACGGCCGAAATGCCAGATAACTAACATGGGGTAGCCCCCACGGCTGGATTGCCAGAGTAACCGGGAATATACAAGTCACGTTTTTAACTATGGGGTAACCCCCACGGCAGGATGTCAGCTAAAGGAAACTGTTTTCGAAACAACTTAAAACGAACACCCAACCGTGAACTCACTCAACTTGTTGTTGACTCGTTACTACATGCTTTGCAGGTCCTTAGGTTTCTTAGCTGGAGCTTGCATGGAGGAGGATCGTTGTGGGACATGGACGACTGCGTGCCATGTTAAACTATGAAACAATTAAACTTATGTTTTGACTTAAGACTTATGCTTCCGCTTGCAACTTAACTATGTTTTGTTTGAACACCAATTGTATTGGTTGGATTTTTATAACTACTTACATGCTTGTTCAATATGATTGGTGGCTGGATCCTGGTCAGTCACGCCTCTAAGCGGTAGTACTCCGCAGGTGGATTTTGGGGGTGTGACACTATGTTTATCAAAATATGTATGGATATTATTTTTAAAATACAAACATATGATGATTTTTTTACTAAAAAAATTACTAGAATGGATATAAAAATATGTATATCTTGCCTGAATCTGTTCACAAGTCGGGGAATCATCACCGGAAAATGCCTAACTCACATTAATCTCTTCACAAGCCACCAACTAGTACGTGGTTAAAAACCAGGTACTTATTTGTGTTTAAGTTGCAATTCTATGCGAATTTGGATTCCGAATGGTCTACTTTGATATGGTTTGCGTTTTGCAGGTCTAGCAAAGTGTATGGAACATTACGGGAGCCTTACGAGATCTCAGGTTGAAGGTAGGAAGCATCAGGTGCAAAAAAAATAGAGCAACGAAGTATGTTGAAGGTGTATGGCGTCGGCTACGGGCTACCCCGCGTTTTCGACAACTTTTTCTCAGCGTCAGAAGGACATAGACAGAAGGATATGTCGTCAATTGTTGAGTTGCTTGCCGACACTATAAGTCAGCATCCATCACGCTATAGTCCGGAAAAACGGGATTGTGGCTTAGTTTTGAAGGGGGCACGTGAAGAAAAAGGGGGTTACAAAATATAGAATCTATCTATCTCCCTCCATACAACCTAACATCGATCCATCATCCATCATTATCATTTTTCTTAATTTTCAATCATACAATCCATCAAAAACATTATCACCAATCATCCATAACACCAATCATCAACAATCATCCCACCATTAATTCTCCAATCATTTAGATAATCATCATCTCATCATTAATAAAACCCTAATCCAACCATCATCACTAATATCAAGATTCAAGATTCAATGGCCCGTTCTTCGTATACAACATCTTGTGACCAAGCTTCGCATACCGTGAGTGGCTAGTCTCCTAGGGTTTAACCATGGGGTAAATTTTGTAAGATTCTAGGGTTTTAACAATTGTTTTGAGATTTGATTTATGACTAGTTGTGATTAAATATTTGAAGCTTATATCAATTGTCTTGCATTTGTATTGAATACATAAATTGTCGAGTGAGTTATCAATTCAACTTTGTGAAATGAATATGTGCACTTATGCTTTGCTATATGTTAGGATCTACATATTCTTGGTAACGAAGTGCATATTTGTCTATTCTTCATGACGTTGATAGCTATCGGCACCTAAGCCACGTAACACTAAATGCATTAATAATCTAGTGCAACTAAATTAAGTCTAAACGTGTACCCTAGGTCTTGCATCGTCAAACCGGGTGTGAACCACTTTTCAAATTATTATTTCAATCAAGTAATCAAGTTTTCGTTTTCAGAAACAAATCATCGTTTTCATAGCGAGTAGTAATTTGTCGGTTTAATCCAATACTCTTTCAAAACCCAACAAACAAATAAAGAAATCAAAATAGCAAGCTTCATAGAGTTGTTCCATTTTAATAATCATACGAATCCTGACATACACCATAGACTCTTCGTGGTTTGACACTTTTGTTGCCACTAGCTATTAGTTTGAGTTAATTAGGATATTATAAATATTATCTTTGACCGTGACACAGCACTCAAATCAAATTTTGGCACCATTCTCGGGGAGTTCGTGCGCTTTGTGTCTAGATTGGTATATTATTTGCGTGATTATCTGTTTAAAGTGCTTTGATTATCTTTGCTTTACCCTCCTCCTTGTTACGCGGGTGTGTTATTTGTGCAGATTATAGGTAGTGCATGCGTACGAGGACATCTAGAAGAACCTCCCCATTAGCGTTCGAACCGGAGATTGAGCAGTTAGTAAGGAGAAACCTAGCCAACCGGTTAGAGGCAACACTTACCCCTAACCCATCCACCCAACCTTCACAACACACCCTCCTTTGGAACCGCCCAAATAAACCTCAAAACCAAAACCAACGCCAAGAATACCCACTTGAAAACTAAAACCGGAACCAAACCCAAACCCAAAACAAAAACCAAAACCAAAATCAAAACCGGAACATCTAGTCGGGTGGTAGCAACAACCAACGAGCACCAACCCCGCCACATCCAAACCGTTCTCAAAACCAACTTCAAAACCAACGCCAAAATCAATGCCAAGAGTACCAGCTTGAAAACCAACAAATCTCACCAAATCCCAATAATTGTAATGTTAACCTAAACCATGGAACCGCTCCAAATGGTGGTAATCTCATGAATGAGCCACAAATTCTCAACATCGATGAGTTGAGGAATAATATTGACGATGATGAACCATATAGTATTTCGGGTTATAAATCACCGGAGCGGGTTAGTATGCATAACGATCGTTCGGTTGAAGATGAGAACTATGACAATTGGGACAACAACGGGCTTAAAGACAATGAATATGGTGGTTATGAGTAAAACGTGAACTTCTACAACGGTGGAGGTTTTGAAGAAGATAATGGCTACCAAAATGCCAACTTTGAGTATGGGGATGAAGAGTGGGGATACGGGTATGCCCATAATGACAATTATGGTAACAATCGCCAACCACAACAAAATGTTCAAAGGAACCAGAACAATGTTAACAATGACACTTTTAACCGAAACCAGATTCCTCAATTCGGGGGGGGGGGGGTAACCAAAGAGTGAATCATGGGCCACTGGTACATCAAGAAGTCAACGGAACACAAAGAAACCGACCTCAACAACAACACCAATTTTACCAACGTTGAGGCCTAAATAGTCAGTTTAGACCATTGATATTCGAAAATGATTCACCCGTTGTTCCACCACCCATAGGAAGGCGTTCGTTTAATTGTAGGTGATGTGATGAATATGATCTATAAAAACTAACCTAATCTATACACTCAAGTTTTAAATTTATAAACTAAGACTCTTTAGTTGCTAGACCACTGACAGGAAAGTGTATCTATCGTACGTAGTAAAGCCTAATGAAATCCAAGGATTGAACCCACAAGACACAAGCGACACAAACCAGACCCCGACTCTCCTAAATACTTAACTGGTTTAATTTGTGTTTTATGATAAATAAACTCTAAACTCGAACAAACAGAGAACTAAGGATCACAAACTCAGATATCAAGATAGGAAAGGCAACTACCTAGGCATCGAATCCTACTTATGAAGCGGAAGTGAAAGGAGTAACTTACTAACTCTCACTATGACACAGATAAGGAGGGATCTAAGACATACTAGGCAAGGATCTTCCCTCGGTCTCACCTTTACCTGACACCTAAGATCTAGACAAATCTAACTACATATCACCTCTCGGTCTCAACAATAGGAAGAATACTAACCACCTCTAAACTCTCAATCAATTCTCATCTGGATTCATCGACAAAACCATAAAACAAGTTACAAGCACAAAGCAAATAACTCTAGTAAGCATCCAAACATGAAAGACATTTATTAAGAATCTTATGGAACATTAAAAGATCGAAAATTAGTGGTAAGCATGCATACACATCACAACAATAATCCCCAAGTCTTTACTTTAATGTTAAACCGAAAAAAATATCCAAAAACCGAAATAATTCTCAATTCAATCAATCATCATCTTAAACATAGGCAGGTACTAGTTTTTTAGTTAAACATAGTGCAAGAAATCAGACAAAACATAGTCTTAAAGCAATAACAAATCATGGTGATAATGTTCAAACACGAAGTAAAAGAATTATACAACTAATACTCGCAATGTGTCCCAAAATTCAATGTGCCCCCCTACACTTAAATTACACATTGTCCTCAATGTGTCCCAAAAATAAGTTTTTCGGTTGATTAAAATGTGTAAAAGTGGGTTAAAAACAAGATTTTATGTTACTGGGTAGCAGAACACGGGGTGGGGTTGGCTGAGCATGGCCCCGTGGTCAGACTGCCAGTATCAAATTTAAACAGAAGGCTGGGCACGGGGGCGTGTTCAGTGAGCACGGCCCGGTGTCCAGTTACCTGAACTAGGCATTTTCTGCAGAACCTCGGGCACGGTGCGTGTTGGGGTGGGCACGACCCCGTGCTGAACTTGCTGTAATGAAGAAAAATTGTCAGGATGCTCTGTTTTTGTGCATAGGGTGTTGGTTCAAGCTTCCCTTAGCATCCTTCACCATCCCGAGTGTGTTTTATTCCTGAAAATTAAAAACTAAACTAGAAAACATAAAAGTTAAACTAATCTAAAACTAAGGATAGTTTCGCGGAATTCCTCCGTGGTGCACCACGTTTATTAGGGTCCTTGGCTAGACCCACCTTATCGGGTGGTTCTGGCTCATCTTCAATTAGGGGGTCGTCATTGCCGATTGGATATTTCATTGATCGTTCAAGATCGACACATCTTTTGAATGCCCCTAATTGAATGGGTAGATTGTTATACTTCCGGTTTTTTAAAGCTTCGTGGGTTTTTACAAAAGGTCGTCTCAACACTAGAGGAGCGTCATCAAGGATGACAAAGTCGGTCGGGATTACCATTTGATTTGTTTGGACCAAGACATCCTCAACTATACCGATTAATTTTATTACTTTCCGATTGGATAGAAAAATGGGTATTTGAAGTGGAGAAAAATCACCAATACTTAATTTTTCGAAAATGTAGTTTGGCATTATGTTAACACAAAGATCTTTATCAATTGTGACATTACTAATAAAGTAGTTTTGAAAAAAACATGGAACCGGTTTAATGTTGATTTCAAATGGGTCTTCTTTTATTGGTGAAGTTTGATCATTTGTTAACTTAATGCTTACCGTTTCATCAATTTTTGTGTTAGTGTTTAACTCTTTTAAAAACTAAGCATGAGTGGATACTAAACAATGGTTTTCGAAAGAAGGTGACAAGAGATTAATTTCTTCAAAATTAGACTCTTCTAGAATTTTAACGTTGTCGGACTCACCTTTTTCGTTGTTTAACTCATGTGTCGGTTTTTCACTTATTTGTTCTTCCATTTTTACACTTTCAACTATCTCTTTTTTATTTAATTCTTCTCTTGCGCGGGACTCCTCTTCCCTTGCGTGAGATTCTTTTATATTGCGCTCGATAGTTTTAAGGTGTTCTAGTATCCTATCGGTTACGTAGGTGATAGAATAAGGATCGGGATTTTCAAAGCTTGAATCTGGATGTTCGATCCTTTGTTCCTCATAGCACTCATATGAAGTAGATGGTTCATACCATTGTTCTTCATTGTAAGTATATGATGGATAAGGGTCGTAATTTTGTTCTTCATAATATTCATATGAGGTGGGTTGTTCACGCCATGGTTCCTCATAGTAAGCATATGAAGGTAGAGGCTCATAACTTGGGTCCTCAAAGTATGAGTATGAAGGCTCATACCTTGGTTCATCAAAATATGTGTATGAGGGAGAAGGTTTATACCTTTGGTCTTCATAGGGTGTGTATGAAGTTGATGGCTCGTACCTGGGCTCCTCATAGTAGGTGTATGAAGTGGATGGTTGAAATAAGTCACAATATTGAACCGAGTGTGGATTACCACAATTAGTGCAATAGTCTTCCCTATAATCATCCTCCTCATAGGTGTAGTTGTAGCCCCCTGAGTATTGATCCATAAGAATCACTCAGCAGACCACAACAGAGTCTCGAGACCAGAAAACAAAAATAAAAACAGAAACAGAGGCTGAACACGGCCCCGTGTTCAGTGGACACGGCCACGTGTACATAATCTGTATCTGGGCGTTTGAATTAAAGTTACTGATTTCGTTGAGCACGGGGCGTATTCAGTGAGCACGGCCCCGTGTTCAGGCTACTGTAAATGCAAAATCTAACTAAAATGCAGACAAATGCGCGGGTTTTAAAAAGGTTTTAAAAAACTACTTAGACCGTCGATTTAAAGCTTTCTTAAAATCCTTGTGTCCTCGGCAACGGCGCCAAAAACTTGATGCGTGTGAAGTGTCGTAGGTTTTTAATGTATCTTTTAAGCCCTTTTACACTTTTTAGTTAAGTTTTAAATTTATAAAACACGATATTTACTAACACTAAACACACATATGGGCAAGTGCACCCATCGTGAGCGTAGTATAGTGTCGGTAAGATACCGAGGTCGTCCAATGACACAAGAGCTTTTAGTACCGGTTTATCCTCAACGTCTAATCAAATCAAAAGTTAGAAAAAAGGTTTTTAAACTAGAAAAATAAAACTAACTAAAATGCTGAAAAATAAAATAAAATAAAAACAGATAGACAAGATGAATCACTTGGATCCGACTCGTATGTAGTGTAACCTTTGATTATTTCCGCATTTTTGCACTTTTTAAGAGATTATCTTAGTTATTGTAGTAGGCCCCTCTTTTGAAGGTGACTTACCCTCAACCCAGTAGTTTGAGTCAGCAAGGATACAATCCTAAAAGGTCAGATTATTGAAAGATAATTAATTAAGTTATTAATGCATAATGTGGTAGGCCCCTCTTTTGAAGGTGACGTTACCCTCGGCTAAGTAGTCTGAGTCAGCAGGGATACAGTCCGAAGTAGCCGGGTTAAAGTATTAATAGTAGCTTACATATGAGGGGATCAAAGAGTTTGGACCCCCGCCATCCAATACCGTTGGGTATTGAAGGAGGTCCTACTAAATTTGACCCAGGTCCGTTGCATGACCTCTAAACGCTGAACAACGGCAAGACTTTTACCAAACCGTTCCCTTAACCCCCGACCAGGTAGCCAACATATCTCCATATAGACCGTGGAGATATGAATGGTGAAAATCTTTTATTTTATATAGACAGTAAAATAATGCCAAGACACCACGGACAAACGATAAGGAAGAATCACCTTCAACATAAGAAACTAGTTATTAAAGTCATTAATACATAACCAAATAAAAAGTGCGAAAAGATTAAAAATAAAAAGCATTACACTAGACACTTGTCTTCACCAAGTGATGTAAGAGACTTAGGCAAACATGGCCTTTGATTGCCAAGAACTCTTACGATCAATCTTGGATCCCGAGACGACCCACACACTCTATGATGGACGATGGATGATGGTGGTGGATGATGGTGTTGTGATGGTGGTGGGTGGTGGGTGAAGTGTGAGAGAGGTGGTGTGCCAAGGGATGGTTTGCAAATGAGCCAAGCACCCCTATTTATAGCCTAAACAGACGCTCGGGCACGGCCCCGTGTCCACCTTCCTTCTCTTTCTTCATTAATTGTATCTTGTCTGCATTAGTTGACCATGCCCCCGCGTCCGCTGGGCACGACCCCGTGTGCAGAAGCGTATCTGTACTATCAAGATTTCCCCAGATTCTGCGAATCTTAGAGTTGACCACGGCCCCGTGTCCGGTGGGCACGCCCCCGTGGTGGGTGATAGAAGCTTCTACAGCTTTGTCTTTTCTGCAGACACTTGGGCACGCCCCCGTGTTCACTGAGCACGGGGCGTGTTCAGCCTTCTGTTCTCTTGTTTTTGCTTGGGAAGATGCTGTCGGGGGGTCGGGCATGCCACGTTTGATCCTTTTCTTGTATTTGTGTTAGATTTAGCTGCCTTTTTTATTCTTTTGTTCATTTGAGCTCATTTACTCCTGAAAATACAAAAGGAAGACAAAAACACACTTTTTCCAACATTAGTACTAAAAAAGGGTTAGTTTTATGCCACATTTGATGTGATTTATATGTTGCATTTTGCACACATCAAACACCACAGGCTAGAAGTATATAATTAGCTCAATCAATGGAAGTATATAATTTTTTAGGCACCACTAGATCCGAATTTAGTTTCCTAAAAAGGAAAAAGTGTTCCAGTTTGATTTAAAATGTTAAAGGTTTAAAATTATAACGACCCTTTTATACTATTATTAGCGGTTCCTGCTTTGCTATTTCTCCTAGGAGAGAACCCACATGAATCATGATAACTAAGGTGTATTAAATCAATCCTATGGAACCTTTCTATTGGGTGGGTCTACCCACATATCCTAAATCAGATGTGCATTCAATCTATCAATTATCTCATATATATATATATATATATATATATATATATATATATATAATATTGAAAACCAAAAACCCAATTTTACCTATCATTTTCCATTTAATTGCAAACTTCTCATTCAGGAAACTTTTCATATTTTTTATATTTTTAACTAATTTTTTTCGGCTTAAATTTACTTAAAAAGACGTAGCTTCCAATCCCCACACTTAAATTACATATTGTCCTCAATATGAATGGAAACCCCACTAAAAATGAGAAATAAAATTGTCCTAAAAACCATACAAAAAGGAACAAACTCGCCTGGTAGCAAATATCTTCAAATGCCAATCCAAGCGAGCATAGCTGTATAGCATTCCATTCGTAGTTGTTTAAAAATGGTACACTTGGGTTGCCTCTACATCATGATAACAGCTCCAAATTCCCTGTCCGAATGGAGATCGAGTATGGGTGGGTCAAACAAACCTGCATAAGTCATAACAAACAAACCCAGGCATAATATCGACTCAAAAAAATTACGAATAGTAATAAACCGACTCATGATACAAACTCTACAACTCGGGTGATGACCCGAGTTGCCTCCTCACACTTGAACTCAATCATGAGGCTTCGCCTTTATTCAACCCCTATCCAACCCGTTTAACTTTAATTGATCATCATTGCTTATTAAAAACAAATGATGAAACTACAAAATATCTGAAGACATGTAAACGGGTCGGACCACCAAAATTTAAATTTACCTGTACCAAACCTGATACGTGATATATAGTGAGGATGGTGGTTGTTTGTGCACTTCAATGTTCCATTATGCTTCCTTTTGTACCATCTTTGAACCCTCAGACTATGTTGATCCAAGCTTCTATGTGCCTTCTCCCGTGTTAGTAACTGTGGTAGTGATCCATCTTCTAACCTCTCCGCGGGCCAGCCATCAAATTCCTTAGCCACTTCATTTTCTTCTTCATTTGGTGCTTTCTTGATCTCTATTGTTGGTTTCTACACAAGTAAAGTCTCTAAATTAACAATATCACCAACAAGGTCAAATTATTCTTCTTCTTCTTCTTCTTCAAAAGATGGAAAACCTAATAACTCATCACCAAACTCATCTTCCCAAGATGGTCCATGCCCTTCATTCTCATCCTCAATTTTTTTTTCAAATGGTTCTTCTTCAACTTCTTCACTCTGGGTTGTGGTGTAGTCGGGCACCTCCAACTCTGCTTCTTCTACTACCCCCTCATCATCATCCCTCAAAAAGTCAGCATCGATATTACATGGCATGGGACCTCAATGGCTGGAATTAACAACTTGTTGAACAAGATGTAGGACTGTTTCATCCATTAACGTCTTTGGTTCTACACATGACAACTCTACATCACTGGGAAGCTCTTCTTCAAACTCTACTTCCTCAACTTCTTCTTCTTCTTCTTCAGACATCCACTGATTCAGATCCCTATAATCCTCATAATATATAGTCGGACTTCAACGACCATTATGGTCTTCGGTTCATGAGTGTGATCCTCATCTTCCTCACACAAGGGCTCAGAGTGTGATTCCTGCACGACATCCTCCTCACAAGACCAGGGTAAATCCGATTCATGAAATTTATAATAATTAAAAGTAGAATGTAATATTTACCTGGCAGTGGAATCTCAATGCATGTTTCTCCCCTCGGATCTGATATTGTATAATTCATCTCATCATCAGCCGTTTGAAATCCTAAATAATTTCCTTCCCCGTCATACATGTAACGGCCTTGGCTTTTCAAGCTCTCCTATTTTGAACTATCAAGTACAACTTGAATCTCCCGATCTCGTTCCTCCTTTAGCAGCTTTAACCCAGTCAAATGATTCCACTGTTGTTCGTTCCAGTTGCCAATTCCAAGACTGATTTAACTGTGGCACTTAAGGATTAGCATAGAAATCCATGCAACACCCCGATCTATTTTAACAAAATTTGGTGCAATAGGGCCCTCGACATATCAAGCACATGATAAAAATATATAAAATAAAACTAACTAGTAAAAATATTAAAAAAACGACTTGACACACTACTACTAGACACAAACCCTAAGACTCAAACTACAAATAAGACCAATTAAACAAATAAGATCAGTCAAAGCTAATAACGCAATTGCCTAAGTGTCCCGAGCAACGGCGTAAAAAACTTGATGTGTTGAATATGGCTATAAAAACTAACCTAATATAGACACCCTAGTTTTAAATTTTAAACCTATCGCACGTATTAAAGCCTAATGAAGTCCAAGTATTGAACCCAATGAACTAGACCCTGACTCTCCTAAATACTTAACTGGTTTAATTTGTGTTTTATAGTAAATAAACTCAGAACTCTAACAAACAGGCAACTAAGGATCACAAAGTTGGATATCAGGATAGGTAAGGCAACTACCTAGGCATCGAATCCTACTGATGAAGCGGAAACTGTCTTGGTTATGGGAACTATGTCAGAACCAGGATATAATGATTGTCTAAAGGTGTAAAAACTCACTAGATGATCCGACTAACTCTCGTCTCTAACTTGACTAAAGTACTCGCTAGATTGAATTAGATTTCTCACTTCCCAATCTCAATTCACAAAGTGCAAGCAGTAACTTGCTAACTCTCACTATGACACATTTCTCACTTCCTCCCGGTCTCACCTATACCTTACACCTAAGATCTTGACAAATCTGACTACCTATCACCTTTGGGTCTCAAGAATAGGAAGAACACTAACCACCTCTAAACTCCCAATCAATACTCTTATGGACTCGTCGACAAAACTAGAAAACAAGTTACAAGCATAAAGCAAATAACCCTAATAAGCATCCAACCATGAAAGACATTCACTGAAACTTTTATGGAACACTAAAAGATCGCAAATTAGTGGTAAGCATGCATACATATCATAGCAATAATCATCAAGTCTCTACTTTAATGTTAAACCGAAAAAAAAAATCCAAAAACCGAAAAAATTCTAAAATTCAATCAATCATCTTAAACCAAGGTAGCTACTAGTGTTTTAGCTAAACGTAGTATAAGAAATTAGCAAAAACATCGTCTAAAAGCAATAACGAATCATGGTGATAATGTTCAGAAACACTAAGAAGTAAAAGAATTATGCAACCAATACTTGCAATCCTTGATCCGTAGCTTCAATCTTTGATCCCTGGTTTTCTTCTCCTTTAAAACCGAGCCTAAAATCGCTCCTTAGCTGCTGGAAATCGTCCATAATGAGTCTCCCCTCGAACTATGGCTGAAATTGGTTTAAAACCTAATTTTTTATGATCTAGGGCTCGAACTATGGGTGAAATTGGTTTCAAACCTATTTTTTTATGATCTAGGCACCCCTTATGGACCGTATGGCTTCTGCCTTGCGGTTCGTAAGGGCTTCCTCTTCTTTTTTTAACCACCACAGCCTTATGGACTGTAAGGCTTTGGCCTGTGGTCCGTTAGGGGTCTAGAAAACTATATATATTGATGCTCGTCGTCGAGTTACCCCAAATTCATATATTATATGTCCGGTAACTCATTTTTTAACTGAAAATATGACTGTTTTAAATTTAGAGTCTTTTCTGCCACTCTGTTTCTCTCAGTTTTTACTTGTGTGCTCATTTTTTCGTGTTTGTGACTCGATTTCCGCTCCTTCTACACAAGAACACCTACAAAAATCCCGCTCCTTCTACACAAAAACTATTGAAAACATAGACGAAATACAAGGGAAAATTGGCATGTTTTGCAACACATCAGCAAGCCTAACTACATCAACATTCTACCTCACTTTCAGGGGCTCTCTAAGGATGACCCATACACACAATTAGGGGCACAATTTTTCCCAAGATGAGGTCTGATCGAGGTTCATTCAGTTTTCAATGAAAGACAAGGCTAAGCAATGGTTTCTCACATTGCCAACTAATAGTATTCGTACATGGGAATAAATGCAACAAGTTTTCCTTGAAGAATACTATTCAATGGCCAAGAATGATGATGCGAGAGATGAGATTCGGGCATTCTGACAACTACCGGGTGAGCCAGTGCATGAGGCTTTCACCCACATCAAAGAATCGATAAGGAAGTGTTCGCATCATCAAATAGAGCTGTGGGAGTTGGTAATGTGCTTTATGAAAGGTTTGGAGATAGAAGAGTGGAAGTATCTCCAATCCACAAGCAATATGCAACAAGTGCTCCTTGAAGAATACTATTCAATGGCTAAGAATGATGATGCAAGAGATGAGATTCGGGCATTCCAACAACTATCGGGTGAGCCAATGCATGAGGCTTTCACTGGCTTCAAAGAATTGATAAGGAAGTGTTCACACCATCAAATAGAGCGGTGGGAGTTAGTGAAGTGCTTTATGAAAGGTTTGGAGATAGAAGATTGAAGTATCTCCAAACCACAAGCAATGGAACATTGTTGAAGAACGATGAAGAGGAAGATTGGGCTTTCTTAGAAAGGATGAGCAAGAATTTCAAAGCCGTCGAGTCAGACGATCATGCTAAAAAGTACCTAATCTCGAGATCTCTACCCAATCTCTATTCTAGTGCTAAGGATCGGATCGTCACTTTGGAACGGAATTGGCCTATAAGAAGAAGAAGAAGGATGTGGGAGCGGTTCAGTTCTTAGTTTGTGAAAATTGTGGTGACATATGTCACCCAGCTAAAAATTGTCAGGTAAAATGGCCCAAACCACCTAGGAGGTGAGTCAAGTGTATGGAAAGCAGAAGGAATATTGTGACACCCCGTGGAAACATTCTCATACAACACTAGCTTGTCAGTGGCTGCGCTTTAACTTTCGGGATGAAAGTTCTAAAAACTTGGGGATAATGTGACACTTCGGGTTTTCCCGAGCAACCTTATTATGTAATAGCGTTATGTGTATATATATGATATTAAATGAGAACTTGTTACTTATTTTGGTGCATTATTTGAATCTTTGTGTGTTATACGTGTATGGTATAAATTAACATTTGATGTATATTATCGAATCGAAACCACAAGGTTCCGACTCGAGACCACCCGGTCTCGACTGACCTGAAAAAGTTGGGCCGCACACACATTAAGCCCACTCGGAATCCCTTAAGGTGCACGGCTTTTGAAAGGGTATAAAACCCATGTTGATGGCCGACATTGCCATTTTTGGCAGCTGATGTGTGCAAAATGCAACATATAAATTACATCAATTGTGGCATAAAACTAACCCTTTTTTAGTACTAATGTTGGAAAAAGTGTGCTTTTGTCTTCCTTTTGTATTTTCAGGATTAAATGAGCTCAAATTAACAAAAGAAGCAAAAAGATAGCAAAATCCAACATAAATACAAGAAAAGGAACAAACGTGGCATGCCCGACCCCACGACAGCATCTTTCCAAGCAAAACAAGAAGACAGAAGACTGAACATGCCCCGTGCTCAGCCAGCACGGGGGCGTGCCCAAGTGTCAGCAGAAAAGACAAAGTGGTAGAAGCTTCTATTGCCCACCACGGGGCCGTGCTCAGCGGACATGGGGCCGTGGTCAACTATAAGATTCGCACAATCCAGGCAAATCTTCATAGTACAAAGATTCTTCTGCACACGGGGTCGTGCTCAGCAGACACGGGGGCGTGGTCAACTAATAAAGACAAGCTGCATTAAATTAAGAAAGAGAGGATGTGGACACAGGGCTGTGCCCACTGGACACGGGGCTGTGCCCACTGGACACGGGGCCGTGCCCACTGGACACGGGGCCGTGCCCGAGCTTATGTTCAGCCTATAAATAGGAGTGCTTGGCTCAAGCTTAAACCATCCCTTGGCACAACACCTCTCTACCACTTCACCCACCACCCACCACCACCATCACACCATCATCCACCACCATCATCCATTGTCCATCATAGAGTGTGTGAGTCGTCTCGGGATCCAAGATTGATCGTAAGAGTTCTTGACAATCAAGGCCATGTTTGCTTAAGTCTCTTACATCACTTGGTGAAGACAAAGTGTCTAGTGTAATACTTTTTATTTTTAATCTTTTCGCACTTTTTACTTGGTTTTGTATTAATGACTTTAATAACTAGTTTCTTATGTTGAAGGTGATTCTTCCTTATCGTGTGTCCGTGGTGTCTTGGCATTATTTTACTGTCTATATAAAATAAAAGATTTTCACCATTCATATCTCCACGGTCTATATGGAGGTACGTTGGCTACCTGGTCGGGGGTTAAGGGAACGGTTTGGTAAGAGTCTTGCCGTTGTTCAGCGTTTAGAGGTCCTGCAACGGACCTGGGTCAAATTTAGTAGGACCTCCTTCAATACTTAACGGTATTGGATGGCGGGGGTCCAAACTCTTTGATCCCCTCATAAGTTAACTACTATTAATACTATAACCCGGCTATTTAGGACTGTATCCCTGCTGACTCAGACTACTTAGTCGAGGGTAACGTCACCTCCAAAAGAGGGGCCTACCATAATTTGCATTAATAACTTAATTAATTATCTTTCAATAATCCGACCCTTTAGGATTGTATCCTTGCTGACTCAAACTACTGGGTTGAGGGTAACGTCACCTCCAAAAGAGGGGCCTACTACAATAACTAAGATAATCTCTTAAACAAGTGCAAAAGTGCGGAAATAATCAAAGGTTACATTATACACGAGTCAGAACCAAATGATTCATCTTGTCTATCTGTTTTTCTTTTATTTTTATTTTTCAGCATTTTAGTTAGTTTTTATTTTTCTTAGTTTAAAGCCATTTTTCTAAACTTTTCGATTTGATTAGACGTTGAGGATAAACCGGTACTAAAAGCTCTTGTGTCCTTGGACGACCTCGGTATCTTACCAACACTATACTACGCTCACGATGGGTGCACTTGCCCATATGTGTGTTTAGTGTTAGTAAATATCGTGTTTTATAAATTTAAAACTTGGCTAAAGAAAGTGTAAAAGGGCTTAAAATATACTTAAACCTACATATACACCTAACGCACATCAAGTTTTTGGCGCCGTTGCCGGGGACACAAGGATTTTAAGAAAGCTTAAAATCGACGGCCTAATCAGTTTTTCAAAACCTTTTTAAAAAACGCGAGCATTTTTTTCTGCATTTTAGTTTAGTTTTGCATTTACAGTAACCTGTACACGGGGCCGTGCTCGCTGAACACGGGGCCGTGCTGCACATTTTCATAAAACACCCAGTAACAGTAGCTTGAACACGGGCCGTGCTCACTGAACACGCCCCGTGCTCAACTAGATCAGTAAGTTTAATTAAAACGCCCAGATACAGATTCTGTACACGGGGCCGTGTCCACTGAACACGGGGCCGTGTCCAGCCTCTGTTTCCGTTTTTATTTTTGTTTTCTGATCTCGAGACTTGGTTGTGGTCTGCTGAGTGATTCTTATGGATCAATACTCAGGAGGTTACAACTACACCTATGAGGAGGATGATTATAGGAGTAACTATTGCACTAATTGTAGTAACCCACACTCGGTTCAATATTGTCACTCATATCAACCATCCAATTCATACACCTACTATGAGGAACCCAGGTACGAGCCATCAACTTCATACACATCCTATGAAGACCAAAGGTATGAACCTCCTCCCTCAAACTCATATTTTGATGAACCAAGGTATGAGCCTTCTTACTCATACTTTGAGGAACCAAGATATGAGCCACCACCTTCGTATACTTATTATGAGGAACCATGGCGTGAACAACCCACCTCATATGAGTATTATGAAGAACAAAATTACGACCCTTATCCATCATATGCTTACAATGAGGAACAATGGTGTGAACCATCTACTTCATATGGGTATTATGAGGAACAAAGGATCGAACAACCGGATTCAAGCTTTGAAAATCCCGATTCTTTTTCTATAACCGAAGTGACCGATAGGATATTAGAACACCTTAGAGTTATCGATCGCTATATAAAAGAATCTCGCTCAAGGGAAGAGGAGTCCCGCGCAAGAGAAGAATTAAAAAAGGAAGAGATAAGTGAAAGTGTAAAAATGGAAGAACAAATAAGTGAAAAACCGACACATGAGTTAAACAACGAAAAAGGTGAGTCCGACAACGTTAAAATTCAAGAAGAGTCTAATTTTGAAGAAATTAATCTCTTGTCACCTTCTTTTGAAAATCATTGTTTAGTTCCAACTCATGCTAAGTTTTTAAAAGAGTTAAACACTAACACTAAAATTGACGAAACGGTAAGCGTTAAGTTAACTAATGATCAAACCTCACTAATAAAAGAAGACCCATTTGAAATCAACATTACACCGGTTCCATGTTTTTTTCAAAATTCATTTATTAGTAATGTCACAATCGATAAAGATCTTTGTGTTAACATAATGCCCAACTACATTTTCGAAAAATTAAGTATTAGTGATTTTTCTCCACTTCAAATACCCATTTTTCTATCTAATCGGAAAATAATAAAATCAATCGGTGTAGTTAAGGATGTCTTGGTTCAAACAAATCAAAAGGTAATCCCAACCGACTTTGTCATCCTCGATGACGCTCCTCTAGTGTTGGGATGACCCTTTGTAAAAACTCACGAAGCTTTGAAAAACCGGAAGTTCAACAATCTACCTATTCAATTAGGGGCATTTAAAAAAAGTGTCGACCTTGAGCGATCAATGAAATATCCATTCGGCAATGACGATCCCCTAATTGAAGATGAGCCAGAACCACCCGATAAGGTGGGTCTAGCCAAGGACCCTTATAAACGTGGCGCACCACGGAGGCATTCCGCGGAACTATCCTTAGTTTTAGATTAGTTTAACTTTTATATTTTCTAGTTTAGTTTTAATTTTCAGGAATAAAACACACTCGGGATGGTGAAGGATACTAAGGGAAGCTTGAACCAACAACCCATGCACAAAAACAGATCCTCCCGACAATTTTTCTTCATTACAGCAAGTTCAGCACGGGGCCGTGCTCACCCCAACACGCCCCGTGCCCGAGGTTCTGTAGAAAATGCCCAGTTCAGGTACCTGGACACAGGGCCGTGCTCACTGAACACGCCCCCGTGCCCAGCTTTCTGTTTACTTTTGGTACTGGCAGTCTGGACACTGGGCCGTGCTCAGCCAACACCACCCCCTGTTCAGCTACCCAGTACTATAAAATCTTGTTTTTAACCCACTTTTACACATTCAATCAACCTAAAAACTTATTTTTGGGACACATTGAGGACAATGTGTAATTTAAGTGTGGGGGATGCTAAAACCTTGAATCTTGCAAGTCCTAATTACAAGCCTTACACAAAACTCTATTGGAACCGCTAATCACCCCAAATTTTTTTCAAAAATTTTCATTTTTTTTACTTGTCTGGGTTTAACTTGGGAATTTCATTTCAAAGTTCTAAAAAGGTTATATTTTTACAAATTTACAACCGATAGCGTCGTGATAAAAAGAACCAACATAAGAAAATTATGAAAAGGCATGGCAAACTTAGTTAAAATTTGATTATATATATTTGATCACATAAAAACTCATTCCCACAAAAGTGAGTTTTGAGCCTTTATTGAGCATACAAATACATATCATTAAACTAAATGCTCATTTTTCGTTTCTTGTGTGAATAGCCGCTTGGTTCTTACGACTCTAGAACTTGCCATGACAATACATTCCCGGTCCTTACCAACTTAAACCCGAGTAAGTAAATGATAGAGGCATTAGGACTAACCCTTTTTATTTCTACACCATTATTTTTCTTTTTTTTTTACCACCTACCCAAAATCCCCTTAGTTAACCCCTTTGAGCCTAAACCTTTTCGTTTCAAAATCCACAAAACAAACACCCTTTACCCACCAAAACCTTTTTCTTTTCAAACCCTTTTTGTTTTAGTAAAAAGCTCGGATATCTTGTGGCAAAAAAAAAGAGAGGATTTAGCAATAACCAAACAAGTTACTCAAAAATGTTGTTTGAATATGCTTAGTTTGAATAAATGTCAAAAAAAAATAGAGAAAAAGGTCCACGATAACCGGCACTTTTTTACGCTTTTAGCCCTTTTTTACTAACCACTAACCAAAACCACCTACCTTTAGCCCAAGCCTAACCCTTCCCCAAGTCCTCTTGATATTTACAAAGGTGTATAGTTAAAAAGGAGGAGGATTGATTGCTTGGCAAGCATATGGTAGAAGTAAGTTCCATGCCGGTCTCGAGTGTCTCACAAAAATACATCTTCGGCCGAGTGTTGAGTGATTCCCCGCGAGGTATGTGAACTTATATATAAATAAAATTTTAAAGAGGCATGTTATGCCCAAATAAGTAATTTCTCTTATGAAAAGTTTTAAATAAATCATGACGAATAGGATTGTAAATAAATCATGACGAATAGGATTGTAAATAAATAAAAATAAAACTAAATAAAGAATCTTGGAAATCCCGACACTCTATGACAAGCCCAAAAACCTTCTTCTCTACCCATTCCATTTGGGAGTGTAAAGCCACATTATAAAGAGTTTTGCTTGAGAACAAGCAAAGATTCAAGTGTGGGGGTATTTGATGTGTGCAAAATGCAACATATAAATTACATCAATTGTGGCATAAAACTAACCCTTTTTTAGTACTAATGTTGGAAAAAGTGTGCTTTTGTCTTCCTTTTGTATTTTCAGTATTAAATGAGCTCAAATTAACAAAAGAAGCAAAAAGACAGCAAAATCCAACATAAATACAAGAAAAGGAACAAACGTGGCATGCCCGACCCCACGACAGCATCTTCCCAAGCAAAACAAGAAGACAGAAGACTGAACACGCCCCGAGCTCAGCCAGCACGGGGGCATGCCCAAGTGTCAGCAGAAAAGACAAAGTGGTAGAAGCTTCTATTGCCCACCACGGGGCCGTGCTCAGCGGACATGGGGCCGTGGTCAACTATAAGATTCGCACAATCCAGGCAAATCTTTAGAGTACAAAGATTCTTCTGCACACGGGGTCGTGCTCAGCAGACATGGGGGCGTGGTCAACTAATAAAGACAAGCTGCATTAAATGAAGAAAAAGAGGATGTGGACACGGGGCCGTGCCCGAGCTTCTGTTCAGCCTATAAATAGGAGTGCTTGGCTCAAGCTTAAACCATCCCTTGGCACACCACCTCTCTCACACTTCACCCACCACCCACCACAACCATCACACCATCATCCACCACCATCATCCATTGTCCATCATAGAGTGTGTGAGTTGTCTCGGGATCCAAGATTGATCGTAAGAGTTCTTGACAATCAAGGCCATGTTTGCCTAAGTCTCTTACATCACTTGGTGAAGACAAAGTGTCTAGTGTAATACTTTTTATTTTTAATCTTTTCGCACTTTTTACTTGGTTTTGTATTAATGACTTTAATAACTAGTTTCTTATGTTGAAGGTGATTCTTCCTTATCGTTTGTCCGTGGTGTCTTGGCATTATTTTACTGTCTATATAAAATAAAAGATTTTCACCATTCATATCTTCACGGTCTATATGGAGGTATGTTGGCTACCTGGTCGGGGGTTAAGGGAACGGTTTGGTAAGAGTCTTGCCGTTGTTCAGCGTTTAGAGGTCCTGCAACGGACCTGGGTCAAATTTAGTAGGACCTCCTTCAATACTTAACGGTATTGGATGGCGGGGGTCCAAACTCTTTGATCCCCTCATAAGTTAACTACTATTAATACTATAACCCGGCTATTTAGGACTGTATCCCTGCTGACTCAGACTACTTAGTCGAGGGTAACGTCACCTCCAAAAGAGGGGCCTACCATAATTTGCATTAATAACTTAATTAATTATCTTTCAATAATCCGACCCTTTAGGATTGTATCCTTGCTGACTCAAACTACTGGGTTGAGGGTAACGTCACCTCCAAAAGAGGGGCCTACTACAATAACTAAGATAATCTCTTAAACAAGTGCAAAAGTGCGGAAATAATCAAAGGTAACACTATACACGAGTCGGAACCAAGTGATTCATCTTGTCTATCTGTTTTTTTTTATTTTTATTTTTCAGCATTTTAGTTAGTTTTTATTTTTCTTAGTTTAAAGCCATTTTTCTAAACTTTTTGATTTGATTAGACGTTGAGGATAAACCGGTACTAAAAGCTCTTGTGTCCTTGGACGACCTCGGTATCTTACCAACACTATACTACGCTCACTATGGGTGCACTTGCCCATATGTGTGTTTAGTGTTAGTAAATATCGTGTTTTATAAATTTAAAACTTGGCTAAAGAAAGTGTAAAAGGGCTTAAAATATACTTAAACCTACATATACACCTAGCGCACATCAGCAACCATCAATTACATCAAATCCCAAACATTCCCTCATTCTCCCTCTCTCACTCTCTCTAGCTCTCTCTCTCTCTCTCTCTCTAGAAAACCCTAAACCCTAACAACAACATCACCTCCTCTCCTCCTCTCGGGTTGAAACCGGCAGCCATCGGAAGCCACAGATCAGCTCGTAAACACCATTTGGGAGCCTCATTCTTCATTACTCTACATCTTTTTGCCCACACTTGAATCGGTTAGTTACTCATTTCATTATAGTTGACAATGTATGACAAAGGTGTGTGTTTGATGAATGATATACATGTTTCTATGTGGCTAAGTGGGTTAAGATGATTAGATAATTATTATGCTAGCTTGATGTTTAGATTGTGTGTTAGGTAATATAGAAATGGATGAGTGATGATAATAGGATGATATGCAAAACATGTTTCTGTATGATTCCATATGATAATGTTGTTTGATGATAGGATGATATGCAAGATTGTTATGACATATAAGAATGTGTATATGTGCTTCTGAACCGAGGAATGTATGCTAGTTGTTAGGAGCTGATGATGATTCATAAATAGTGCACTGATTAGGTATAATATGCTAGTATGGATTTGTTTTGAATAAACATGTTTGATTGTGATGAAAACCCTAAATGATGAACTGATTGAATATGTGATGAACATTTGAAAAGATGCTGATTTGATCCATTTTAGTGATTGTACGGAGGATGGAAACATGTTAAGGAAAAATGATTGGTTCGTACTGAATGGATAAGGTTATAGAAAGATTCCACCAGCTGTCACGAGTCAAGACAGCAGTGGCTTCGACACATGGTTACGACTCGAGACAAGGCGAACACACATCAGGGGACTCGAGAAGAGGCAGGTTGGGACTCGAGATCTCCTGATCTCGACTAAAATATTCACAATTCGAGACCCCCATCAGTGGCCTCCACAGGGGTTTCGAATCAAGATCAGTGGTTTCGACTCGAGACCAGTGGTTTCGACTCGAGACCACCCATCAACGACATAATCAGTGGTTGTGACTTGAAACCACCACCAGTGGCTACAACAATCGTTTCGACTCGAGACCACCTATCAGTGGTTTCGACTCGAGACTGCTCAACAGTGGTTCCAATGATAGTTCACCAGTGGTTTCGACTCATGACCAGCGGTTCCAATTGGACTATGCTATTATTGGGCTATATGGGCCATACTGATTTAATGGACTGCATATTCATGTGTGGGCTATGTGGTAAATGTTACTGTTTAACTGGTTGTGTGCTAGGATAGGCCCAGTATTGTGAATGCTAGTATAACCTACATGATATTTGTTAGATACATGTAGGTATATGTGAATTATCTGTATCCAAACCTGACCCGTACTGGTAACCATGTTGATGGCCGACATTGCCATTTTTGGCAACCATCAATTACATCAAATCCCAAACATTCCCTCATACTCCCTCTCTCACTCTCTCTAGCTCTCTCTCTAGAAAACCCTAAACCCTAACAACAACAACATCACCTCCTCTCCTCCTCTCGGGTTCAAACCGGCAGCCATCGGAAACCTCGGATCAGCTCATAAGCACCGTTTTGGAGCCTCATTCTTCATTACTCTACACCTTTTTGCCCACACTTGAATCGGTTAGTTGCTCCTTTCATTATAGTTGACAATGTATGATAAAGGTGTGTGTTTGATGAATGATATACATGTTTCTATGTGGCTAAGTGGGTTAAGATGATTAGATAATTATTATGCTAGCTTGATGTTTAGATTGTGTGTTAGGTAATATAGAAATGGATGAGTGTTGATAATAGGATGATAAGCAAAACATGTTTCTGTATGATTCTATATGATAATGTTTTTTGATGATATGATGATATGCAAGATTGTTATAACATATAAGAATGTGTATATGTGCTTCTGAACCGAGGTATGTATGCTAATTGTTAGGAGCTGATGATGATTCATAAATAGTGCACTGATTAGGTATAATATGCTAGAATGGATTTGTTTTGAATAAACATGTTTGCTTATGATGAAAACCCTAAATGATGAACTGATTCAATATGTGATGAACATTTGAAAAGATGCTGATTTGATCCATTTTAGTGATTGTACGGAGGATAGAAACATGTTAAGGAAAAATGATTGGTTCGTACTGAATGGATAAAGTTCTAGAAAGATTCCACCAGCTGTCACGAGTCGAGACAACAGTGGCTTCGAATCATGGTTACGACTCGAGACAAGGCGAACACAAATCTGGGGACTAGAGACCCCCATCAGTGGCCTCCATAGTGGTTTCGACTCGAGACCAGTGGTTTCGACTCGAGACCAGTGGTTTCGACTCGAGACCACCCATCAACGGCATAATCAGTGGTTGTAACTCGAAACCACCACTAGTGGCTACAACAGTGGTTTCAACTCGAGACCACCTATCAGTGGTTTCGACTCAAGACTGTTCAACAGTGGTTCCAATGATAGTTCACCAGTGGTTTCGACTCATGACCAGCGGTTCCGATTGGACTATGTTATTATTGGGCTATATGGGCCATACTGATTTAATGGACTGCATATTCATGTATGGGCTATGTGATAACTGTTACTGTTTAACTGGTTGTGTGCTAGGATAGGCCCAGTATTGTGAATGCTAGTATAACCTACATGCTACGTGTTAGATACGTGTAGGTATACGTATAGGTAACCATATTAGGATGTGGTTGACCAGCATACTTGACCAAGTAAACTGTATGTCGAGCAAACCAAGGTGAGTTCACAACTTTTCTAAAAGTCATGCGTTCCTGGTGGTTGGGAAACGAAACAAACAACGCTATCTCCTTGTGTGGGATAAAGTCAACGCTACCTCCTTGCGTGGGGTACAAACATACTTTTTCTCCCCTTGTGTGGGACGCTCAGTTAATTACTATTTATATTAGATGCAACTAGCATACTAAACGAAACTCTATCATGAAGTCCCTGCTTTCTATACCGATTAGTCGCCGGAGCCTGGCGAACGGGTTATTAGTTGATAGCGCTTTTAGGTCTCACCAACCTCACACCGTGCCTGGATAGGATCGGGCGTGAACTAATAGACTCTAGCAAACCGTCAATGATGATAGAACATTGACAAACGGGTTAAAACTCACGTAATGTGCGGTCGCAAAGTATTCGGTATTACGCAGTTTAGTAGCTTACATATGGGGTAGCTCCCCATCGCATGACATAAATGAGTAACTGAAACATGTTTTTGGAAATTAAAACTGGACAAACTCGTGAACTCGCCGACTTTATGTTGACACCCTACTGCATGCTTTGCAGATACTCAGTGACTCAGGAGCTTGCAGCTTGGGGATGTGAAGTGGACGTCTAAACCCGTGTGTTTGGTTTCTTAAATAATTTAGAAACTTGAACTTTTGTTTGAACTATTATACTATGCTTTCGCTACCTACTTAAACTTTTGTTTTGAACTTGAAAACTTTTGGATTTTTTTTAAACTATGGTATTCACTAATCTTTATGCTTGGTGAACTTTACTATTATTACCTTAATTGTTCAGTATAATTGGTGGCTGGATCCTGGTCAGTCACACACCTCGCGGTGAAACACCGCATGTGGATTTTGAGGGTGTGACAAATATGACATGAACTACAACACTTACCACCCCGGGTTGAGGAACCATCCTAACTTTAGGTATGGTAATGGCTCAAACCAAACGAACCCGAACTTTCAATCAGGAAATCAAGGTGGGCAATCTTACCAAAACCGTCAAGGGGGTAACCAAGGGGGTAACCAAGGGGGTTACCAAAGGAATAACTATAGCCAAGGAGGTAACCAAGGTTACAACAACCATGATAATAACTATCAACATGGTTACAATCATGGCGGGAATGGAACCAACTCTTCAAATAATCAAAATGGTGGTGACGACTTGGGTGCTAAGATGGATGCACTATTCAGTATGGTGAATGACTCAAATAGTGACATCAAGGAGATGAAGAGGGTAAAATAGTGAGAGATAAGTCTCATGAAGTGTTGACAAGGCAAGTGGGTCAACTTGCGGAGGAGATGGCTCAGATGAGGGGAAGTGGTGGAAGACTTCCTAGTGACCCTACCGTCAACCTGAAGTATCAAGGATCGGCTCCGAAAGTCACACGTGAGGTACTAATTAATAAAATTACTTTACGTAGTAGTAACACTATTGATAATAGTGTTGAGTCGCCACCATTCTAGTTTGTTGAAGATGTGACTATGTGAGTGATGATAGTGAAATTGAGAGTGGTCAAACGGGCCAATCTAAAAAAATTTCTGAAAATGTTAAAGGTAAACTGTGGTGACCACCCAGGTTCCAAAAGCTAAGAAGAAAGGGTTGGAGGGTAATATCACCCCTTATCCGAAAGCTCTTTTGGAACCATCTAAGAAAGTGGTGAAAAGAGAGGCCCACAACAAGTGGAAATGTGGGAAGTGTTTAAACAAGTAAAAAATAATTTACGACTTTTAGACACGATAAAAACAAGTGCCTTCCTATGCTAAATACTTGAAAGGCTTGTGCACCCAATAGAGGACTCACATGTTTCCTAAGAAACTTCACTTAACTCAAAATGTGAGTTCTATCCTTTCAGATGCACTTCCACCCAACCTCCAAGATCCGGGGGCGCCTATTATTTCGATCCAACTGGGTGAATTTAAAATGACTAGGGCACTTTTAGACCTTGGAGCCAGCGTGAGCATTTTTCTGGGAAGCTTGTATAACCAATACGAATTTGATCCACTTAAAGAAGCGAACACCACCATGGTGCTAGCCGACTTAACCCCCAAACTACCCCGTGGGATTGTCACGAATGTGATAGTGAAAGTTGAGGATTTTTACTATCCGATGGACTTACTTGTCTTAGATTATGTCACTTTGGACCAGACCAAACAACTTACGGTTACTAGAGGTCGACCATTTTTGGCAACTTTGAATGCCAAAATATATTGGAAAATGGGTAAGGTTGACATGACCTTTGGTAACCGCCGGTTGAGACTTAATGTTTTTCTCAGGATTGACGAATCCTCTTGTCAACGATAAATGCTATTTAGCAGACATTATTAATGCATGTATACCTCTATGCGACACAATTGTTGATGAGGAGAACACAATAGTGGAGTGCTTTATGTTTAATAGGTCACAAGTTGAGACGAGTAGGAGCATGGATAAGGAGGTGAAGAAGCTAGAGGTGCTAGCGATAAAGGAGGGAAGACCTTTGTGGACTCACCAAGTGGAGAGTCTACCAGAAAATATTAACACCAATTTGAAGTTGTCCTTGGTGGAACCTCCTACGGTAGAGTTGAAGGTGTTTCCAAAGCATCTCAAGTATGCTTATGTTGGTGAGGGCAACACACTTCTGATCATCATTGCGTCTAACTTGACCGGGGAACAAGAAGAGAAGTTGATGGAAGTATTAGTTACCAATAGGGCGGCTATTGGGTGGACCATTGCTGATTTGAAGGGCATAAGTCCTTCGGTGGTGATGCACAAGATCATCACAGATAAGAAGATGACCCCCGCACACGATGCACATAGACGGTTAAATCCGAACATGCTAGAGGTGGTGAAGAAAGAAGTGTTGAAATGGCTAGATGCGGGTATTATTTACCCCATCGCGGATAGCCAATGGTGAGCCCAACATAAACCGTCAACAAGAAGGCATGTATTCAAGTCGTTAAAAACGACTCAGGTGAGGAGGTAGCCACTGGTAACCGGGTGGTGGATTTGTATTGATTATAGGAAGTTGAATTCTACAAATTCTAAAGATCATTTTCCTTTACCCTTCATTGACCAAATTGTAGAAAAATTAGCGGGTCAAAAATTTTATTGTTTCTTGGATGGTTATTCCGGTTACAATCTAATTTCTATTCATCTGGAAGATCAACAAAACACTACTTTTACTTGTCCCTATGGCACATTCACATTTAGGCGAATGCCATTTGGATTATGTAATACCCCTACCACCTTTTAAAGGTGTATGATGAGTATCTTTTCAGATATGGTAGGAGTGTCTTTGTAGATTTTCATGGATTATTTCTCTAGTTAGACCAATTAGAAAAAAAGTTTTAAAAAGATATGTGGAAACCAATTTGGTCTTGAGCTGGGAAAAAACTCGTTTTATGGTTTAAGAGGGAATTGTTTTGGGACATGTTATTTCTAGTCGTGGGATAGAGGTAGATCATGCCAATGTATAAGTTATTTCTACTCTACCTTATCCCCACAAGTATTAAGGGTATTCGGTCATTTTTGGAACACGCTGGTTTTTATAGGAGGTTTATAAAATGGTTTAGTGACATTACAAAACCATTGTGCAACCTTTTATTAAAACATGCACTGTTTGTTTTTTATGAGAATTGTGTAAAAGCCTTTAACATTTTGAAAGAAAAACTAATTGAGGCCCTAATCTTGCAATCACTGAATTGGTCTTTACCATTTGAAATTATGTGTGATGCAAATGACTATGCGGTTGTGGTCGTGTTGGGTTAAAAGGTTTAGAAAAAGTTGGTGGAAATTTATTACGCGATTAAAACTCTTTTGGATGCTCAATTGAATTACACAACCACCGAAAAATAATTACTTGCGGTGGTTTACGCATTAGATAAATTCAGATCTTATATATGGGGTAACAAAGTTATTATATATTCTGATCACAATGCAGTTAGGTACCTCATGGACAAGAAGGATTCAAAGCCCCGGTTGATCAGGTGGACACTCTTGTTGCAAAAGTTTGATTTGGAGATACGAGACAAGAAAGGAAACATTAATGTGGTGGCTGACCACTTGTCCCGGATGATAGTGGAAGAGGGTTCTACATCTGTAAAGATCAACGAGACTTTTCGGAATGAGCACATTTTACTTGTATCTACTTTACCATGGTTTGCTAATATTGTGAACTATTTGGTGGCACGTGAATTACCGGCTCGGTGGGATATGATGAGGCAACCGGACCTGTTCAAAGTTTGTCCGGATCAGTTCTTGTGGAGATGCATACCGGACGAGGAGATTCCAAGTGTGTTAATGCATGTGGATTCATTTGCATGTGGGGTCCTTTTAGTGGTCAAAAGACAGGGCACAAAGTGTTAAACAGAGATCTTTGATTGTCCAACTAATTTTAGAGATGCTTTTGAGTTTTCTAAGAACTAGATTAAGTGTCAAAACTTAAGGAGAATTGCTAAGCGGGATGAGATACCCATACAACCGATCCTCACCATAGATGTTTTTGATGTGTGGGGATCTATTGCATGTGCCCATTCTCGAATTCTCATGACAATTTGTATATTTTGGTAGAGGCCGATTATGTTTCCAAATGAGTCGAAACGATTGCCACCAAAACAAACAACCATACCATTGTTTGGAGTTTTGTCCAAACTCAAATTATTTCAAGGCATGGGATTCCTTTCGGGTCATCATTAATTAGTATTTCAAAAACTTTAAGTTTTGCAAACTATTAAAATGGTATGGTGTTGACCATCGAATTGCCACTCCCTATCACCCACAGACGAGCGGTCAAGCAGAGGTGTCAAAGAGGTAAATCAAAAATATTTTGAAAAAGACCGGTAGGCTAGACTGTAAGGATTGGTCAACGAAGTTGAACGCTTATGATCCTACCGAATGGCTCACAAAATCCCTATTGGCACTACACCTTACCATTTACCATTTGGTTTACGGTAAAAAGTATCACTTACCTATGGAACTTATACATCGTGCTTTATGGGCAATAAAAGAAGTTAATATTAAGTATGATGATGCAGGTAGAGAACAGAAGCTCAAATTCTCCGAGTTAGAGGAGCTTTGAGAGAAGGCTTATGAGTGTGCTTGGCAGTATAAAGACAAGATGAGGCAAGCACATGACGCGAAGCTAAGGAAGAAAGAATTCGTTGTGGGCCAAAAGGTGTGGCTTTATAATTCGCAATTGAAGTTCTTTCCCAGGAAGTTGCGGAGTAAATGGATGGCCTCGTATGTGATTACGCGTGTCGTGCAATTAGGAGATGTTACCATCGAGGACCCAAATGATGTGTCAAAACAAATGGTAAACGGTCATCGGTTAAAAGCATTTCTAGATGGTAAAGAGAGGATGGAGGAGAACAAGGAGTCGGTAAGCTTTTTGACAAGCGATCCGACTTATGAGGTCGATTAAAGGACCGGTAACGTTGTACAATTTGTGTATTTGTTTCGTTTTCTTTTCTTTTATTTCTTGTTTAATTATTTTCTCGTTATTACGGTTCGTACTAACTCTTGATTTTGTGAAGTAACGGAAATCATGTCGGGGTTATTAAGATTTCACGTATGTTTTAGGCTGGGTGTGTATTCGGGACAATACACGTTTATTCGGAGGAGGGGGTGGTAGGATTCGTTTAAATGAATTTTGTATTTTGATAAAGCTTATAAACAGTTTACAAAATATTTTTAATAATTTTTAGGAATCTTTCTAGCCTAGGCCCCTTTTGTAAAATTTGTGTATTTTTGTCCATATTTTCAAAAGAAAAATGCTTTATAGTGTTGCCAATGCCCGTATATCCCGTCGCTGACGTCGCAACACCCGTAGACGCGGGATGCTGCTGTCCACAGGGTCCAGACGCAAAACATAAGGCATCTCGGCGAAAGGATCCCCATAGCCGACACTATAAGTCCAAGTTCAGCAAAACGAATCAGGTTTCACCCAGTTACCTGTTAAACCTGATCCAAGCCATTATAAGTATAACCTATAACCTGATTTTGCCCTTATTAACAAAACAACATTTTCAGATCTTGTAAAACATCACAACATCATCATCTTCTTCATTACTCTCTTTTGAACCCTGATTCTTCACCATCTCACATCTCACTCAAATCTCAACCAAACTTCATACTTTTTAGCTCTATTTTGCTTAATTTTTCACAAGGATGAAAACCCCTAACTTATTTCACGAACTCTCAACGGTTTGGGAGTTATTCAGGAATTAAAATTCGGGTTTTGTGGTGAACTTCAAGATTTTCTTGGATTTTTGCTACAACTTGGGTTCTAAGTCTTAGACATCTCGAAAGGTATGCTCTTTACTTGTTTCAACTTCCCATTGCAATGATTGTAAGTTTTCTTCTATAAATTGAACTTGTATGTTTTAACATAGTTGAAATATGAACAATTGATGGTGTTATTAGTTGAAGTTGAGTATGGAAGTTGGTTTAATGAGTTTGAACATCAAACAAGTGTGGGGATGTGTTCTCTAACACAAGTTGCGATGATGAGCTATGCTAGTTATCATGAATTTGGTGAGTTTAACTAATAAAGTGTGTGTTTTTAGCATGAAATTGGTACCTGAAAAAGTTTAAATCTTTTTTCTAACTTATAAATAGACAATACACATTCAACAATTTAGTATATGCTCAAGTTGTGAAGGATTGGTTATGGAATATGAGGGTTAAATGCATTTGTTTTATGATTTGTAGATAATGGGAGGAACAAAGCGGAGCAAGTCTTGTCAAGGAAGGAGAATCATCTTCAAGAAGAAGGCGTGGAAAAAGCATAATGTAGAATTTAAGTTCCTGTAAAAATTACATTTTTCATTTCATAAGAAGTGTGAGAAGACATAGGAATTAACATGTAGGGATCATGTTTTGGACTTAGCCATGATGTTTTGGGGTTTTGGCAAGAAAAACACCAAACATAACAATTTAAGACACAATGCAATGAATTCTAGGATTAAAATTTAAAACACCATGCCAAGAACGTTAAGTAGGGCGTTTCAAGTGTTAAGCAGTGTTTTAGTTGTTATTTAAATTTCATACCTATAATACATTGCATTGTGTTTTAATTTGTTATGTTTGATGTTTTTCTTGCCGAAACAAACAAAAACATTATGCCTAAGTCCAAAACATGATGCTTACATGTCAATTTATATTACCTTCTCATACTTATGAAAACTTGCTTTTTATAGGAACCTCACCACAAGCACGCGCGCACACACACACACGTATATATATACTACAGGGTTCAACAAGTCGTTCTAATGTTGTTGTAATGAGTAAAATCGGAGTTGGTTTCTCTCAGTTTCCCATTTTTTAGTGTTCGCCATTATTGAACCTCCCACTATATATGTGTTTGAGAGAGAGAGAGAGATTGATTGATTGAATAAATGAGCAAAATGTAAACAAACTAGTGTTATGCATCGCCCGCGTTGCGGGGCGCTAAACCGAATATTTATTAGTTTGATAACAAGTACATATGTATTTCGGTTACTTGTACAAGCTACTTATAACACGATCTCAAGAAATAAAATGCACCGAGTCAACCAACTAAACTAAAACGCTACCATAGTTTGACTATAAACAAACTAAAACAATGGCAAACATGTAATTTAGAGATGGGGGAAAACAGTAATTTGTCAGGACCAATGAGCGAGTGCTAGGCAGCTATTTGACACGAATAAAAACTACATTTAGTCAATAGTTTTGCCTAAAAAACCATGGCAAGATTGCAATGATGAACCAGTGGCAAAATCACATTTTGAACTAAGGGCAAAATTGTAACTTTTAGCTAGGGACAAAACCATTATTTTATTTTGAACCTGGGGCAAAAACGTAATTTCGTAATTTTTAACTGAGAGCAAAACAAAAATTTTATTTTAACTGGGTGAAATCGTAATTTTAAACTAAGGATAAAATCGTAATTTGGCTGGACCAATGGGAAGTGACAAACCAGTTGCCTGACACTATTCCCCAACCTTTCTTTTGTAGTATTTTGAACTAAGGGTAAAATCGTAACTTTTAGCTGGGCCAAAACCATAATTTTATTTTGAACTGAGAAGAAAAATCGTAATTTTGAAATAGGGGCAAAACAAAAATTTTATTTTGAACTAGGATAAAAACGTAATTTTAAGTTAAGGATAAATTCGTAATTTGGCTAGACCAATAGGTGGTGGTATTCTCTAACTTATCTTTTGTAGTTAAAGGTTGTTGGAAATCAGGCCCTTGATCGAACACACAAACACCGGATGAACGAACTGGTTCGACTCTTTGTATTATTTATCAATAAAAGCACACTAATACAATAACCCTAACCCTCTATTTATACTAAACTACCTTGATGCCCAAGAAACATAACTAGACTAAAATTAGGAAACCTAATTAATAATAAAATAAAACTACCATAAATAATTAATCATCCACCAAAAATAAACTAAACCACTTAGAACCCTCCAACTTTTGAATTATGACAAGATTAGTCCCAACAATCACCCCCTAATCTTGTCAATCACTTTCTTCATATTAGAGCGGTCCATCATCCTCATATCGGGAGTTCACCTCTTCCTTTTTCTCCCACATTAGACACTCCGATATGTAATGCCCGAACTCATTGCATTTGTAACACCTAACGTGGCTCTTGTCCCGTTGTACTCAACCATCTCCTCGATCTCTACCATCTCTGACTTCTATCGGACTCCCGACCTCAACCTCGGTCACATCCAAAGCCTCCCAATAACTCAACCTATCCTAGACACCCCAGTCTTCACCTTGACCACGTCCAAAGTCGTATTTGATCGTGATTTTACTATTCTATCAAACTCTTCCTTGATAAGCACCCCTTGTGTATCAACCCCCAACTAGACACCAGCCACCTGCTGCACCGTCTACGAGTCACTAAACGAATATCTCAGCCACCCCGCTGTTTCGTTTCTACCACGCTACACCCGTTGGTTTTTCTGCCATAAGAATTCGATGCCTCCTTGCGATTCTTCTCCTAGGCAAGAAAGAGTATCCGGCAAATAAAAACACGATCCATTCTCATTCTTCGATCAACAACTGGGTTAACAAGCCCGCTAATTTGGCCTGAATCACGACTTGTCTCTGCTACCCTTTTGACCCGCTAGAACATAAACCCTCCAAACCGCCGACCTGCGATCCACGAACAAACCTGAATAAAGCCAACAATCACCCCCTTAATCGGTGTTTGTTCGCACCACTCGCTCATGACACCCAAATCACCATTCGCCTCTGTTTTCTTTTGAGAACAAAATAAAAGAGTAACATTGATCGGATTTTTAAACGAAAAATTCCCTAAAAAAATCACTCGTTGACTTCCATTCATGGCTAAGAAGCTTTCGAAACCCAACCTCGATTAAACCCTTTTGCTACTCCTTTTGGTCGATCAACACAACCTCCAAATATCTTTGGTTAAAAAAATATCAATAACACAAAGGGTA
>JARYGA010003402.1:0-25187 GCA_030545235.1 Helianthus tuberosus | reverse complement strand
CAGGAAAAGTGCCGCGAAGCACTACAAGCTTAAGGAAGTGGCTCAATATAAAATAAAGAAACATGTTTTGTAAAATAAAGATTTCTCAGTGAAATCATATGATTGTAAATTATTGGGGTTTATCCGGAGTTGTGAAATAAAATAAATCGGGAAATTTCAGTTTTAAAAAGATCTTGTTAAAATCTTCCGCTGTTAACTCAATTAAATAAATACCACGGGATTTTCTGTCCCGCGGCTCCTGAAACGGGTCAAACCAGGTCGGGGGCCGTGACAGCAGCTGATGTAAAGCTTCTTTGTTTGAAAGAAGAGGAAGAGGAAGAAGATGAAGAACTGAACGAAATCCTTGATGTAGTTGATAACTATGATCCGTCTTGGGATGATTTCAAAGATAGTGATGATGATCAAGGGGAACGGGGTTGCTGATTGTGAAGCCTTCAGTCCAACAATCGTTGGATGATTTTCTGAATGATGAAATCAATGAACAGTAGGAGGATCAGCATCAGGAGTGTTCATCTTCTGGAAAGCAACATTCTGATAATATTCCTCACCCAACCCAAGGTTATTTATTTGAATTATACTTGAGGGGGAGATAGAGGTACCAAGGACCAGGGATGAAATGTTAGAAGAACTGGGTTTGGATGATGGGAATTTGAAGTTCGACATAGAAGATGAGATTCCTTCGTCACCAGAGAAAGAGTATGAGTTTAAGCTTGCAAATGTGATAATTTTGATCATGTTGAGATTGAAGAGGGTTCAGATACATCTGAAGAAGATACGCCGTATCACTACTCTGGTGTTGATGACACTATTCATACGTTTGCTGAGATGTTCAAAAGTCAAAATGAAGATGAACTACGTAGGAAAGTGGTTGAAAAGATAACAACATAAGGTATTCCTAAGACAGTTCCTCAAGAGACATTGTTAGAAGGCAGAAAGAACTGGTTTAAGGTCATGCCAAAGGAAAGGAAGTTCAAGAGACCTCTGCAATACTTCGCAGATCATCCAGATAAGCCTTTAGGTGACATTCTTTCATGGGGATATCTTGAAGATTTAAAGGTATATGCTATAAGAAGAGAACAGCGGGTACAATATTTTGAATTCTTATCTGATATCCAAACACTCCCTTGGTGGGATGTTGAGGAGTTGGTGCAGACCAAGAACATTAAACAGTTCTATTATGGTCTTGATGTGAAAGTTCATGATCAGAAGCTGTGGAAATATATCAAGTGGCAAGCAAAGCATAGATTTCTTGATTGGAAGCCACATTATCCAAAGCAAATTGTCAAAATCTTGAGCACCGAAGAAAAAGATTTTACTTTGAAGATAAAACCACCAAGATGTCTGAAGAATATGCCACTGCGTGCGATGGAACAAGATTTCTATGAAGACTTTGAAGGTTGGATGTACAACCAGAGCACAACAGAAGCGGACATTTCATTGTTTGATAAGAAGACTGGAGAATCAAGGAGGATCAGTGTATTGGATCCTATGTGGTTGGTTAACTGCTCGAAGAAAGACATTGAGTGCTTATGCTTTAAGAAGATTGTTTATAATGCTCCAGAAAAAGTCCAAGCACAGTAATATCAAAAGATGGCCAACTTATGCTTCGAAAAGGATATCAACTCTGGAAGGTATTAGCAGTCAAAGTTCAGAGACCTAGAGTTGGAAGAATTCCTGAAGAAAGAGAAGCGCAGCGAAAGATTCAGAGAGATAGCTGAAAGAGCTGCAAAAGTGGGACGAAGAAAGCTAATGAGACCTCCACCAAATAATTTAAAGATGAAAACACTAAGGTTTTATACACAAACTTTGTCTCATCTATTCATGCCTAAAGTTTCCGAAAGTATGCTTCTGAGGAACTGGCGGATTAGGAGTGTTCGGTTCTTCACGTGTTTGGTCGTTCTTCTGTCTGGTTCCCATCATAGAGAAAACCTATCATAAACACTAAAAATCATCTATGTTTAAGTTAAATGATTAACGCGATTTTAAACAACAACGAAAAACAAGCTTGTGGAAACAGGGCTCCGTCGAGCCATGCGACGGAGCACTACCCTTCACGTGGCGCGAAGAGGACTTGTTTCAAGAATGTTTCTACAACTGGCAGTTTTTACCCCCACGCAGAAACTAACCAAAATTTCGCAGTTTTGTAGCGAACTTGACACAACTTAAAGTATATCATTTTTAGAACCTCCCCTACATTTTTAGGTTTCAGAACATTGATCAAAACCCGGATCCTCTAGCTTTTAGATCCCTTTTTTGGTTCGAAATTAATTACCCAACTGACCCGTTAGGAGGCATTTCATATCTAAATCATGCCTCCTACTTTCTTATCAACATCCTAATTATTTCCATCTACCCCAACTCAATTGTGGCCATTTACATTGGACAAGCCTTATCTTTTTTTGTTAATTTCATTCGGGGGCATTTTAGTCAATTGTGGTCCTTTTTGCAACCGGAAAACTTTTAAAGTTTACATTAAAACTAGTGAGCATTTTTATCCCTTCTAGATTTATTATGTCCCTAAGAACATAGAATTTTCCATTCGTTTAGTGATTTAAAGCTCAATTAGTCATATTTTGCATCAAGGACATGTTTTCGGCTCTAATTGTCGTTTTACCCAAAAAACTAGATATACCTCACTTGAGGTGATCTAGAGTCCACCCTTGACTCAATCAACTCTAGTCGGACCATAAGCCCTTACCAAGAGTTTGACTCATCACCCATACCTGACGCGGTTCAAGGTAATGATCTGTTTTTAATACCTTGCAAATTCTTTTCACTGCAATACTTACTCGTATAATAAGCTTACCTGTAAGTATAACACTTAACAATAACACGCGTTAAATACTACGCTCAAATGGTGACACCATTTGACCCGTATGACCCGTTCGGTCTTTTAACCATTATTGGTTTGTTCTTTAAACAATTACACAAGTTCTCATATCGTTTAAATCACTAACATGTTATTTACTTACGATATCACTTATTTGACCCATTATGACTTACGTCATCGGGTTTATTTTTTTTACAATCATTAATTTAATCACATATGATTTACTTATCTTTTTACTCGCTTGACCCATTTTGGTTCGTGTTAGCAAGTGTTTATACTAAAAACTTCTTTTTTACTTGCTCGACCCATTTCGCTTCGCGTCAGCAAGTGTTTTATGTCAAAAACTTATTTTTAGCCGTTTGACCAGTTTTGGTTCGCGTCAGCAAGTGTTTATATCAAAAACTTTATTTTTACTCGCTCGACCTATTTTAGTTCACGTCAACAAGTGTTTTATGTCAAAAACTTTTTTTTACTTGTTTGACCAGTTTTGGTTCGCATCAGCAAATGTTTATGTCAAAAACTATATTTTTACTCGCTCGATCCATTTTGGTTCGTGTCAACAAGTGTTTTATGTCAAAAACTTATTTTTACTCGTTTGACTTGTTTTGGTTCGCGTCAGCAAGTGTTTATATCAAAAACTATATTTTTACTCGCTCGACCCATTTTGGTTCGCATCAACAAGTGTTTTGTATCAAAAAATTATTGTTACTTGTTTGGCCAGTTTTGATTCGCGTCAGCAAGTGCTTATATCAAAAACTATATTTTTACTCGCTCGACCAGTTTTGGTTCGCGTCAGCAAGTGTTTTATGTCAAAAACTTACTTTTACTTGTTTGACCAGTTTTTGTTCGCGTCAGCAAGTGTTTATACCAAAAACTATATTTTTACTCGCTCGACCCATTTTGGTCCGCGTCAAAAAGGCATATTTTCAAAATTCATTATGTTAATCACCTAAATGTGATTACTCATCATTTTGCTCATTTGACCCGTTATGGTTTACACCATAGGGTCGTATTTCTAAAATTCTTTATGTTAATCACCTAAATGTGATTACTTGTCATTTTGTTCGTTTGACCCATTATGGCTTACACCATAGGGCCTCGGCTTTAACAAATTATTGATTGTAACTGTCTACTTTTTATTTAAAAACAAAGTTTCCAATCTAGGAGGTGTAAGTTTTACTTACTTTGTATACGATCATGCTCTCTCGCATCTTTGACTCACTTGACCCATTACTTTCCAAGCTACCACTTAGCTTTTCAAGAGTCAAACTATAATACAATATCCACAAGATGGTTAGATTAGTCATCCAACATTATGACCATCACAACTCATGGACTTTTATACCATATTTTATCATCCGATTCTATTATAGGTCAAACTGCCAATTGGCATATGCAAATGCACTAACAAGTTCAATAAACTCATTTAGGCATTTTATCAAACTCTTGGTAGGCATTAATTTTTAGGCTATCTTGTTAGCTAATTATACCAACCAAATTTACCATGTTTCTTTCAATCTCAATAAGTTCATACACTTAGTAACATCAAGTCAACATAAACTTTCATTTATCACATGCTAATTCATCCATTATCATCTCTTTGTACAAACCCATTTCACCATATAATTAGACATTCATCGAACACCTAAATTGTAGGATCGTCTTCTGACCCGAATGAGTCGATCAGAAGAGTTTTTGCTCAATACGAGAGGCGGAAACAAACGTATCAAGTTCAATTCAGCTAGATATACACTTTAAACTGTCTTTTGATTGATTTAACAAAGTTTTACAGCGAGTAGACACTTCGGCAGCACTTCGGATCTCAAACCGGAATGTTCACAACTCTTACAAACGAAATCAGGAGACACCTATTTATAGGCTAAGTAATTTCGCATGAACAGGCTCAAGCGAAATCACATTTCACACGAAATAGTAATTTCGTGCCAAATTACCAGGCGAAATAACACTTTGCTATTTCGTGTGAAATTACCTTCAAACCTATTTTTGACAGTTTTCTCGAACTACGTGTCCTGATCTATCTAATACAATACAAGACTCGATACAAGACAAAGTCGACAGACGTATGCACCAACAGACTCCCCCTCGGATGTTGATGAAGTCTTCGGTGTCGAGTCTTCATTCTCCTGTCTTTTTCAGTCTTCTCGACTTCTCCCAAAATATCTAACAATGTAAAGTATCCTCAAATCTTTCTCTTCTCTTCATCTCCAGAATCTCGACCTGGCTCTTATCTCACTATCATCCCATGATCTGTAGCTGGCTCTTACAATTTCTTGATCAGATCTCTTGATTTCTTAAGTTCATCAGCATCATCAGCTTGCATGAACATCAGGATCTGAACTTGGCTCTACAATCTACGGACTCCCCCTTTCTAACAGACTCCCCCTTACGTTGTGCTTGGGATCGTAGTCTGGCTTTCACAGGTTCTAGAATCGAAACCTGGCTAACCTGCACGTTCTTAACCCAGAAATAAATTTCACAAATTTAAAATTTTAGAAATTTATTCTCTGTTTACCACTAGTAAACACAAACACATCATCATTTACAAGTATCGTACAAAATGATTTAACATTGTTAATCTCTGATGAACCACTTGTAAGAAAACTTTTTCAAACACATTTTCCCAAACCTGTTCATCCTGTTTAGCACTTGGAATTTTGAAAATCAGCTCTCCAACATCAGTTGTCAAAAATCTTTTTGGATTTTCAAAAATTATATGCTAAAACTCACTTAAAATCTTTTTGGATTTTTTTTAACTAGAAAGAAAATGCAATAAAGAAATATTTACAAACAATATTTTTGTGAGTTTGTGTAAGAGGATCATATCAGTTTTTGAGACAGATCACTAACACCGTTAAGCTTTATACATTTTTAGTTCTAAACGATTCACTTAGATTATCAGTATACTGATCCACTTAAATTCTCATACAAAGTTCAACTGTTTCGAGATACGAGATTAATGTTTTAAGAACTTAAACTTAATCGCGTGTCCCACCTCAGAATATACTCCCGTATCCAGATCCCAATATTCAGTCTTACAGGTGAGTATACCTAGATGATATCTGTAAAGGGTTAATTTGCGAGGGCCGTGAGAGCTGAGGCTATTGCTTTCGCAAAATCAGAGAGATGACGGCTTCGACTTAAGGTGTGTTCCCTTTAGAGAATATTTTCTTCAACAACACATGATTAGCATTTTTCAATATTTCATCATTTTTTATGCTGAGGGCGGTGCTATATTTCAAGCAAGCGTAAAGTATTATATGGGGACTAGGCCATTGCTTTCGCAAAATCAGAAGTCTCGGGATAATACCCCAGATATCACTGAGTATAAAGACCTAGTATCTCAGAAAGAAGGACCTTTCAAACAAGATTTTTGGGGGTTACCCATATATCCTAGAGATGTTTCCCACGATATAAGTAAGTTTGAAATTTAGGTTTATATCTCGACACAATCTACTAAATGTGCAAAAACCTACTGGCACATCATCAGTGAGACCGTTTATCACATTTTGACTTTCCAATACTTTAGCGTGCTGTAATAATCCACTGATGTACTATCATTTCCTCTTTATTACAACAAAACTCTTTTTCATTTTATCATGTTTTTGACTTTTTCAAATATTTTCCAATAAAAAATGAGTTTTGTTCTTTTTCAAATTTTTAAATGTTTTTGGATTTTCTGAAAATTCTTACTCCCCCTAAAATGCAAAAGCATTTTAAAAAAATTTGAAAACAAACTATACAATTAAAGTGACAACCGTTGTGAATTGCTTCAAATCGCCATCCACTTGGCATAAACAATCAGAACTCCCCCTCTCAACAAACTATTTTCCCATTATGATTTCAAAACACTTAAGTTTGTTTTAATCAAAACGGTTTTTCCGGAAAATTAGTTTGGTTGATTTCATAAAACAACTTGTAGGTTAGGGGATTAATTCCTCACTTTGTTCTTTCATCTTCAACCTTTTGAAAAATATAACAGTTTTAAAATCAATTAACAAATACCACTTGTAGAAAATCAAGTACAACTTAATGTCCCTGATTTACCACTTGTAAATCGAAATATCATCCAAGTGAATTTCTCAAGAAAGATTCTGATTCCTGTTCCACTCTTACCAACCTGGAAGCTCCGGCAAGTCCTGATTTTTCAATCATCATAATAGGTTCCATCCCAGTCACAAACTTGGGATGACCCATCTTTACCTTGTTTCTTCATTTTCTTCTCATAAAATTCGTTTACCCATTTGACCTTCCTGTCAATCATTTTTCCAAAAATATTTTGAACTGTGGGGTTAAAAGCTTTTTCAATATCAAATTCTTTCTTTTCTGAGAAAAATTGATTTGAAATCTCAGTTTTACCAACTTTTTGTTTAAAATTTTCAGCCCTCAATGGTGGAAAATTGACATCATCCATTGGCGGTACTGATGTTTCCAATTTTAACTCAACACGTGGCTCCTCTGACTTTGTGGAATCATATTCATCGCCTGAAAATAGCACCTCTGATTTTGACGAATCGGAATCATTGCTAGAACTATCATCAGATTTCTTAACAACCCACTTGTGGTTATCAAGATTTGCTTTTCTCTTGTAAAAACCTCTTGAACATTCACCAACCTCAAACTTTGAATTTTTGAAAACTATAAAAGGTTTAGTTGGTGGTTCATTTTCAACCATCTTTTCTTTCTGTTTAACAGAAATTCCCTGTATTGTTTGGATTGCCTTTGGACAATTCCTGGCAATGTGACCAAAAGTTTTGCATTGAAAACAGGTTCTCGTTTCCTTCCTTTGAGCAACTTCATTCTTCATTTCCTCTTGCTTCTTAGCAAGGAATTCTTTATTTGTCTGCTTTCTGAACAATTGCTCCTTTTCTTCTTCAGTTGATACTCCTGAAACAAAAACAGTTTTTGGTTTATAAGTTTTCTCATTTTTGTGATTTTTCGGTGGAATAAAACCCAAACCTTTTCTTTTGAAATTACCGTTATGGTTTGGTTTCTTTTGAAAACTAGAATCAGAACTGTAACCTTTTTTCTTGTTTAATTTTTGTTGTACTCTTGAGGTGTAATTTTTAGGTTTTACAGAAAGATTTACATCTTTTAGTTTGAAAACCTTTTTTATCATTTCAGTTTTAACACCTCTTATTGGAAATTCTTCATCAGAATATAATTTGTCAGAATCCTTCAAAGTATATGCCACTTTGATTGGTTCGTCATTCAAATTAGATTTTGATAACAGAAACTCTTTATTGTAAACCCGTTTCTCCTTTTTGACTATTGACTTTGACTCTGAATTTGACTCAGACTTTGACTCCTCGGTTTCATCGTTATCCAACACCTGATCGACCACTTTCTTTATTAACTCGGATTCATGATCAGTGTCAGACGATGTGAAAGGAACATCAATGTTGTCTGGTAAATTTTCTGTAGACTCAGACTCCCACTGTAAATTGATTGCCTTTTTAACTCTTTCTGAATTTGGATTTCGTGGAGAATATCCATTTTCAAACGGGGGTGGACACTTGTTGTAACTGGCACTTTGTTTCTTACCAGATGTCTTCACTTCAGTATCCTTTTTCTTTTCAGAACTCTTGTCATCAGAGACTTCATCTTCTTCAAACGCCTTCATGCCTTCAACGGTTGGATAAATCATGTCAATAACATAAGAAGTACATGAGTAACTTTTTAACAATCTATTCACTCTTTCTGTTTCAATCCTCTGAGTTTCTAGTTTCTGTTCAAGCACAGCACATTTCTCTATATAATTGTTGACAACTTTCTGCTTTGTCATGAAAGCTCCTTGAAGTGTCTTCATTGTTGTTGCTTGTTCACTGCTTGTTTCATTGTACTGATTCATTGCTTTGTTTAGAACATCATATGATTCTTTCAATCTGTTCATGTTGTGAATCAATGCACTGTTTTGCTTCTTCACTGTTTCACAATTTTCACATATCACCGGAATCTTTTGTGCATCAGCTCCAGCTTCAACTTTAAAAACTGGAATGTCTTTTATTTTCTTCCTTATCACATGAATTTCTTCATCATCACTGCTAACTGGTTTTTTAACTTTCTTCTTTTTCTTTTTAACTTTTCCATCATCACTGTCACTCTCTTCCATCATTCTTAAGTGCTTTTCAAGTTTTCTTGCATAATAATCATCATCATTATCACTGTCTGTCACACCCCTTGCTGCGGCGGAAGCACGAGGTGTGATCATGAAAGGTTCTCATTGCATACGAAAGGTAAACATGCTATATGCTCGTAAAAACATCAAATACCATAATTTGAAAACATAAGATAGCGTTTACATTGCTAGACAGCTTAAAACATTGTCTTGAAAAGTTTACAACTTTATTTAAAGATAAACATAAGCGACATCCACAAGCATAAGCGAGACCGCGCGCACATCCATCATAGTTACCTGAAATACATGTGAGTTTTGGAAAAACGTCAACATAATGTTGGTGTGAATTCATGCAGTTTTTGTATTTCACGTTTGTATACTTTGTATGAAAACATATTTTGAGTCATGTATAAATCAAGTTTTCATATATAATCAAGAATTCATGTGTACACCACGTACTCATGTATAATTCAAATTCTTCTTGAGTACCCCACGTACTCAAGTATAATTCCCATTTTCTTGAGTACTCCACGTACTTCAAGTATAATTCAAGCTTTTCTTGAGTACCCCACGTACTCAAGTATTCATCAAGTTTTAGTATGGTATGAATTTTATATAAATAAAGTATTCCTGTAAGTATCAGGATTGTTAATGGGTTGCAAAGCCATTAACATGTGACACGACATAGGAAGTCACCAAACCTTAGGCATTTATTTGGTATATTCGGAGACACAAAAGCACTACTCGATTCTCGCCCTCACCGAGAGTGTGGCTGCCCGGCACCCGTTAGATCTAACCTTTTGTTCTGCGGTCTAGGTATATTGTTGATTAATGGTGCATATGTACCCTATTCGTGACACGATTTCTCGTATCATTTCTCATAACGCATCCTACTTGGTTCTCGTCCACACCAAGTGCGTTTCTCATATTCTTATATTTCGTCACACTTGGTTCTCGTTCTCACCAAGTGTACTTCTTGTATTCTTATATTTCGTCACACTTGGTTCTCGTTCTCACCAAGTGTGCTTCTTGTATTTATATCATACCATTTATAAATATCATACATTTGTACATGTATTTCTCCCCCGAAGTTATAAAAACTGAAAACAGTTAAAGAAAAGGGGGAGCATGAACTCACAACTTTGCGTTCCTTGCGTCGTAAACTTCACCGGATTTGCTTAAATAACGTCGTAACCTATACACGTTTTCTTAACGTTAGTCACTAGACTTGCGTCGCACAAGTACAGTCACTCTCTTTTGTGTATATTTTCTTGTGTTAAAAATATTTTATATTTTTAACTAAATGTCTTACTTATATTATTTTCTCTAAAATTAATATAAGTATCTCGTGTTTTGCACTTTTCACCCGAATTATGTATCTTGTATGTTGTATGTGTATTTTTATGTTTATACTCCTCATGAGTATTTAGTGTATTTTTAAGTCTTAATACACTAGCACGTATAACACATACTATATACACTTAGCACATAAGTTGGTGATCAAATAATATATATTTTTCTCGAAGTATATACATACTTAATATCCATTTCTATTCTTAAAGAAATCCTTATTTCTTATCACAAAAAATTAGGGAAACCTTGGTAATATTTTTAGATACATTTTTTAGGGAAAAAGTTTCTTAAAAACTTATATTTTCTATGTGTCAAAATTTATAAAAATTTTGACAGAGTTTCCCCTAAAAATGGAGGTTTCCCAATGTTTTCAAAACATGTGTTTATTTTCTTTTAATTCATCAACAATCATCAACAACAATTATCAACAATAATCATCAACAATAATCACTAATTTCTCCATTTCATGAACTTGAATATTTACAAAAATGTGTAGTAACTTACTAGCACATTTAGTAAGTCTTTCCATCTTTAAAAATAAAATCATTATCTCGAAAACTTTATTTTTAAAGAATATGATGTTTTACAACTTCTAGTCGGGTATTTACGAATATATTTCTTTGTTAAATCCTTTCGTTACACAAGTGTCTACACACTTTTTGGTTCTCAAAAACACCTCTAGTTCATGAAAGATCCGGTTTTAAAACATGGTTTCGTCTTACAATTGGTTCTTCGAAAATACCACTTGTAGATCTTTAGATCTACTAGTTTAGAACTCCATTTTATGAGAAAAACTATTTTTACACAAGTTCATGTTTATAAGTAGTAGAGTTCATCATCTTACCCTTTTTGCACTTGACCTAGCCCGGTTAGATGACGATCCGTTCTACTACTAGCATCAAACAACACAAAATAATCATAACAAAACAAGTTTAACAAGTTTTACACCATTACATTTCTTTTATCCAACAAGTTCATCATTTTTATAAGACTTTTAATTTTGTTCTCTAGTGTTCATAATTTTTACCCGCTAAATCTCTTATTAACCACTTTAAACAAGATCAATAGGGTGTTTAGAGTCACTTACTACTAGCTCGAGGCTAGGGAAGAAACTAGACGAAAAATAGGCGGTTAATAGCGTTGTGGTGAGGTCCATGCGATCCCGTATGCACCGGGTCTCCTCGAACGAGCTCTATCACACTTGTTTGTAGCTAAAATGGCTTATTTGAAATTGGAAAGTGGTGAGGTGAGGCTAGCGGTGTTCGGCCGAGAGTAATGGCATGAGGGAAAGAAATGATTTTTGCTAAGTGATAAAGTGGAAGTAATATGTGATCTTTGTGTGTAAATATATAACTCTTATTAAAGCTTTGTCCATAATGTAATATGTTCTTTAGATATTGAACAAAGTGAATAAAATAATCACAAGCCAAAAGTGTGTCCCCTCATGGGGTACATCCGATTGGTTGTGGGGCTATTTGGTTCGATTTCAAGCAAAGTTGGTTAGCACTAGTTAGTTAGAGATTTAATATTAGTTTCTAGTGTGTTGTGTGTTATAATTTATAACGGGTGTTAGGGTATTCGGGGACCCTAACTGGCTCAGAAAAAGAAAAATAATGTCAATGACAATATTTTTATGTTCCGGGTATAGTTCGGTTGTTCGGTTGGATATTAATCCGTTGAAGTGCTAAATTACCCTTTTTAGTGTCATTTAAGTACCCTTCTTGTACCCTTTCAATTCCCAACACTTAGGGAAATATTCTGGATAATAAAACGACATTTCTGCATAATATTCATATGCTAAAAGCTGAATTATAGCTGATTTGTATAAAGTTCTGCACTTAAAGTGCGTTTCGGGTGCTTTTTAGTGCTTATTTTTGCTTTCGCAATGTCTATATATACTAACCCTTGTATGTACTCTTGGGTTTTAATGCATTCTTGCTGTCGGACCTACACCTAAGCTCCAATTTTATTGTCTGACTGCTTTCTGCAGTTCTGTTGACACATAGTGTCTTACCGGTGAGTTACTTAGTATTTTTGACGCAACGCTCTCGTTTATGCATAAAGCAATATTTTGTAGTATACAACGTGCATGAATTCACTTGTTTAATCATGTGTTCAGACATTGCTGACAATTAAGCACATAATTGCAGTCAATAATTAATAATTAAAGTGTACGGAAATTACCGGTTTGTGCCAGTTATCACAGTCTCCCCCCGTTAAAAGAATTTCGTACCGAAATTCAGGCTGAACTAACTCTCGCTGGAGTCTTCTTGAATAGGTGGGGATACTTTTCCTTGAACTGGTCTTCACGTTCCCATGTGTACTCGGGTCCGTGCTTAGAGCTCCAACGTACTTTGACAAGTTTTACGCTGCTCCTCCTGGTCTTGTTGACTTTCCAGTCGGTAACCTCAACGGGTTGTTCTGTAAATCGGAGGGCGTCATCAATATGCATTTCATACATCGGGATGATCACGTTTTCTTGTGTTGGACTCTTCTTCAGGTTGGATACATGAAACGTATCATGTACTCCATTAAGTTCTTCCGGTAACTCCAATTTGTATGCCACGGTACCAATTCTTTTCAACATTCTGAATGATCCGATGTATCGTGGATTCAGCTTTCCACGCTTCCTAAATCTGACTACGCCCTTCCAAGGTGAGACTTTTAACAACACTTTGTCTCCCACCTTGAATTCTACTGATTTTCTTTTCGGATCAGCGTAGCTCTTTTGTCGATCTCGAGCCGCCTTAATGCGCTCTCGGATCTGCGCAATCTTGTCGGTTGTCTCTTGTACAAGTTCAGGACCAACCATACGTTTATCTCCAGCGTCTGCCCAACATAAGGGCGATCGACATTTGCGGCCATACAGAGCTTCGAACGGCGCAGCTTTTATGCTCGTATGATAACTGTTATTGTAGGAAATCTCAACTAAAGGTAGATGAGTATCCCAGCTGCCGCCTAGATCCATGACACATGCGCGAAGCATATCTTCTAACGTTTGTATAGTCCGTTTGCTCTGGCCGTCTGTTTGTGGATGGAATGCCGTGCTTAGATCTAACTGAGATCCAAAGGCTTCCTGAAATGATTGCCAGATTCTTGAGACAAAGCGTCCATCTCTGTCTGAAATGATTGAGATTGGCACTCCATGACGTGCCACAATTTCCCTTAAGTATATCTCTGCAAGCTTTCCAGTGCTATCCTTCTCTCGGATCGGTAGGAAATGCGCAGATTTCGTTAATCGATCAACTATTACCCATATCATATCGTGCCCTCTCGGGGTCCTGGGTAATTTTGTTATGAAGTCCATCGAGATTTGTTCCCAATTCCACACGGGAATCTCTGGTTGTTGTAGTAGGCCGGACGGTTTCTGATATTCTGCCTTAACCTTGGCACAGGTTAGGCATTTTCCAACATAAACAGCAACATCGCTTTTAAGTCTCGGCCACCAGTAGTATTCCTTTAAGTCTTGATACATTTTGTCCGATCCTGGATGGATCAAATATCTCGATTTGTGGGCTTCATTAAGGATGACTTCTCGTATGCCACCATAGAGTGGAACCCAAATACGCTTCTTGAAGTATAAGGCTCCCTCTTCATTTGGCACCATGTATTTCAGCATACCCCGTAGGTATTCAGCTTTACGGTTCTCTTCTTTAAGAGCTTCTTGTTGTGCATCACGAATGCGTGCAGTGAGGTTCGTTCGAATCGTAATTTCCAATGCTCGAACCCTTAGGGTCTTAACCCTTTCTTTTCGGCTCAACGCGTCTGCTACAACGTTTGCCTTTCCAGGATGGTACTTAATCTCACAGTCATAATCGTTCAGCAGCTCGACCCAACGTCGCTGGCGCATATTCAATTCCTTCTGATCAAATATGTGTTGTAAGCTTTTGTGATCTGTGAAAATTGTACATCGAGTACCATATAAATAGTGTCGCCAGATCTTCAAGGCGAATACCACTGCGCCCAGTTCCAAGTCGTGAGTGGTATAGTTTCTTTCATGAACCTTCAATTGTCTCGAAGCGTAAGCGATGACTTTTTGGCGTTGCATGAGCACACAACCCAAGCCTTGTCGTGAGGCATCGCAGTATACCACGAAGTCTTCAGTGCCTTCGGGTAATGATAGTATCGGTGCATCGCAGAGCTTGTTCTTAAGTAGCTGAAAGGCTTCTTCCTGTTTGTGACCCCAGTCGTATTTCTTGTCTTTCTGTGTAAGGGTCGTTAGCGGTTGAGCTATCTTTGAGAAGTTCTCGATGAAGCGTCGGTAATAGCCCGCTAGGCCCAAAAATTGTCGAACTTCCGTCGGGGTTTTGGGGGCTTCCCAATTCTTTATTGCTTCTATCTTGGACGGGTCTACATGAATGCCCTTCTCATTCACAACGTGACCAAGAAATTGTACTTCGCGAATCCAGAATTCGCATTTCGAGAACTTTGCATAAAGCTTCTCTTTCTTCAGTAGTTCCAGAATAGTTCTGAGATGTTGCTCGTGTTCCTCTTTCGTTCGCGAGTAAATCAGGATATCATCGATAAATACAATCACGAATTTATCGAGATATGGTTTGCATACGCGGTTCATCAGATCCATAAAGACCGCTGGTGCATTTGTCAGCCTAAACGGCATCACAAGAAATTCGTAGTGCCCATATCGTATTCTGAATGCAGTCTTTGGTACGCTTTCCTCTTGGATTCTCAGCTGATGGTATCCAGATCGAAGGTCGATCTTGGAATAGTAGCTTGATCCTTGCAGTTGATCAAATAAGTCATCAATCCTCGGTAACGGATACCGATTCTTGATAGTGAGCTTGTTCAGTTCCCTGTAATCAATACACATCCGCAGAGTTCCATCCTTTTTCTTCACGAACAATACTGGAGCTCCCCAGGGCGAGAAGCTTGGCCTTATGAATCCTTTATCTAACAACTCCTGGAGTTGTGTAGATAATTCTTGCATTTCGGATGGTGCAAGCCGATAGGGTGCCTTGGCTACAGGAGCGGCTCCTGGAACCAAGTCTATACGGAATTCGACTTGTCGTTGCGGAGGTAGTCGTGGCAGATCTTCGGGAAAAACATCAGGGAATTCCTTCACCACAGGAATGTCTTCGAGTTTCGGCTCCTCAGCCTTCTTGTCTATAACGTGTGCTAGGAAAGCGACACATCCTTTCCTCAAGCACTTCTGTGCCTTCATATAACTGGTGATTCGAAGAGGCGCGTCTCGTTTTTCTCCATGCACGATAAGAGTTTCACCATTCGCTAAAGGGATGCGAACGATTTTCTCATGACAAATAACTTCAGCTTTGTTCTTGGACAACCAGTCCATCCCGACTACTACATGAAGCTACCCAATTGAATAGGTAGGAGGTCGATGCTAAATCTTCGTTCACCAAGTTCTAGTATGCAGCCTCTAACAACTTCGCCCGATTCAACGAGTTTACCATTGGCTAGTTCTATGGAATAAGGAATTTCTAATCTACTAGATTCTATTCTGAGCATGCGTTTAAATTCCACAGACATGAAGCTATAATCGGCGCCAGTGTCAAATAATATGGATGCAAAGTGATTGTTAATGAGAAACGTACTAGTGACCACATTAGGGTCCTCGCGTGCGTTCTTTGCTCCAATCACAAATGCTCGAGCCTGAGCATTGTTTCCTTCTGGGCAATCCTTCATGAAATGATCATTGCTTCCACATTTGAAGCATCCTTGGTTACGCCCTTTCCCGTTACCATTCTTGTTACCAGCACCGTTTCCATTTCGGTTCTTTCCTTTTCCCCAACAGTCTTCTGTTTGATGACCCAATTTACCAGATTTGTCGCACCTTGGAATGCGACAAGCTCCATCATGATGATACTTACATTTTTGGCATCTAGGCATGGAGCCTTGGTATGCTTTGGTTGCATGGGTTTTCACCTCCTGAGACGGGTTAGCGTCACGCTTCTTGTTGAAACCCTTGTTGTTACGAGTTGCTTGGTTCAAACTTGTATGCTTTCTCTTTTTGTCGCCGGACGACTCAGCATGTGTCTCGGTCTTCTCTATTGGGTTTAGTGATAACTTCTTCATACGAACACAATCTTCAGTCAGACTGACAGCCAGAGTTACAGCCTCAGTGATTGTTTGTGGTTTGGCTGACGTCACCATGCTACGAAACTCTGGGGCCAGTCCCCAAATGTAGCGTTCAACGCGCTTGAATTCAGGAGTCACCATGTAGGGAAGCACTCTTGACAGATCGTGGAACCTTCGAGTATAACCATTAATGTCAGCACCCACCATGGTCAAGTTCCAGAACTCCGTTTCCAGCCTTTGGAGTTCTGCACGAGAGCAGTACTTCTCTCTCATCCTTTCCTTCAGTTCTTCCTAAGTTAGGCCATAAGCGGCATCATCACCCAAAGTTTGGGCCTGCAGGTTCCACCAAGTCAGAGCTTCATCGACAAACAATCCGGTAGCAAAAGTGACTTGTTGATCCGCAGTACACTTGCTCATGCGGATAGTAGCTTCAGTCTTCTCCATCCAGCGCACAAATGCTACTGCACCTCCTGTGCCGTCATAGTTCATCGGCTTGCAGTCGAGAAACTGCTTGAAAGTGCAGCCTGGAATTGATTCAACCAATTCACATGTGAGCAATCGAAGAAATAATGAAACAAAGACCGTTCATAAATTTCCTCATGCTTAGTACAGTGTCTTAAGGTTACCTTGAGCTGCGTTGCCTCTAGATGAATCTCCGTTCCCATTACGTCTAGCGTTGCTTGGGCCACCACTGTCTTGCGTACGGTTCGCCTCGTACTGGGCAATAGCAGCGGAGATCCTTTCTTCCAGTAGAGCGTTCAGCTCTTCAGCAGTTCTTGGCAGTGGGGGAGGAGGAGGTTGATCAGCATTGCGAGCATTCACAGCTTTCCTGGGTGCCATGTTCTGACAGAACATAACACAACAGGGTTAGACATTTGTTTGATATCGTCACACTAGACAGTAGTATCATATATATTCACAGGTATATATACCACATAAGTGACATCAAACAATTATTACTCTAGCAGAGTACTTAGTAGGCTTGCACTGAGGGAATCTATACGTGACAAGACTTGCTGTGATTTTTGTGCACTGAATTCCATAATTATGTATGCATCCATAATTACGTAACACCTTGCACAGTCCGCACAGTTCGTTTCGTCCTCGTATTTCTTCCTTCAGATGGGCCATCGATTTCAGGTAAAGTCACGTATACTTGTGACATTCTACGTCTAGTATATGCTAATTATCACACATAATTGCAAGTAATTTCTAGTCAATGACAAGTGCTACTCAAGTGCACTCTAAGTCTCGTAGTGTCTTTTCTAGACTCATGTAGACAATTTCAGGAAGTGGATGTCACGGGACGTTTTATGCAATGAAAACTCTTTGAAAAATTGTTTTCGTGAAAGGATCCTAGAGATTGTAGACTAGACTCGAGAAGGAATCCTGGTTCACTACAATCACAGCTCTGATACCAATCTGTCACACCCCTTTCTGCGGCGGAAGCACGAGGTGTGATCATGAAAGGTTCTCATTGCATACGAAAGGTAAACATGCTATATGCTCGTAAAAACATCAAATACCATAATTTGAAAACATAAGATAGCGTTTACATCGCTAGACAGCTTAAAACATTGTCTTGAAAAGTTTACAACTTTATTTAAAGATAAACATAAGCGACATCCACAAGCATAAACGAGACCGCGCGCACATCCATCCTAGTTACCTGAAATACATGTGAGTTTTGGAAAAACGTCAACATAATGTTGGTGTGAATTCATGCAGTTTTTGTATTTCACGTTTGTATACTTTGTATGAAAACATATTTTGAGTCATGTATAAATCAAGTTTTCATATATAATCAAGTATTCATGTGTACACCACGTACTCATGTATAATTCAAATTCTTCTTGAGTACCCCACGTACTCAAGTATAATTCCCATTTTCTTGAGTACCCCACGTACTTCAAGTATAATTCAAGTTTTTCTTGAGTACCCCACGTACTCAAGTATTCATCAAGTTTTAGTATGGTATGAATTTTATGTAAATAAAGTATTCCTGTAAGTATCAGGATTGTTAATGGGTTGCAAAGCCATTAACCTGTGACACGACATAGGAAGTCACCAAACCTTAGGCATTTATTTGGTATATTCTGAGACACAAAAGCACTACTCGATTCTCGCCCTCACCGAGAGTGTGGCTGCCCGGCACCCGTTAGATCTAACCTTTTGTTCTGCGGTCTAGGTATATTGTTGATTAATGGTGCTTATGTACCCTATTCGTGACACGATTTCTCGTATAATTTCTCATAACGCATCCTACTTGGTTCTCGTCCTCACCAAGTGTACTTCTTGTATTCTTATATTTCGTCACACTTGGTTCTCATTCTTACCAAGTGTGCTTCTTGTATTTATATCATACCATTTATAAATATCGTACATTTGTACATGTATTTCACCCCCGAAGTTATAAAAACTGAAAACAGTTAAAGAAAAGGGGGAGCATGAACTCACAACTTTGCGTTCCTTGCGTCGTAAACTTCACCGGATTTGCTTAAATAACGTCGTAACCTATACACGTTTTCTTAACGTTAGTCACTAGACTTGCGTCGCACAAGTACAGTCACTCTCTTTTGCGTATATTTTCTTGTGTTAAAAATATTTTATATTTTTAACTAAATGTCTTACTTATATTATTTTCTCTAAAATTAATATAAGTATCTCGTGTTTTGCACTTTGCACCCGAATTATGTATCTTGTATGTTGTATGTGTATTTTTATGTTTATACTCCTCATGAGTATTTAGTGTATTTTTAAGTCTTAATACACTAGCATGTATAACACATACTATATACACTTAGCACATAAGTTGGTGATCAAATAATATATATTTTTCTCGAAGTATATACATACTTAATATCCATTTCTATTCTTAAAGAAATCCTTATTTCTTATCACCAAAAATTAGGGAAACCTTGGTAATATTTTTAGATACATTTTTTAGGGAAAAAGTTTCTTAAAAACTTATATTTTCTATGTGTCAAAATTTATAAAAATTTTGACAGAGTTTCCCCTAAAAATGGAGGTTTCCCAATGTTTTCAAAACATGTGTTTATTTTCTTTTAATTCATCAACAATCATCAACAACAATTATCAACAATAATCATCAACAATAATCACTAATTTCTCCATTTCATGAACTTGAATATTTACAAAAATGTGTAGTAACTTACTAGCACATTTAGTAAGCCTTTCCATCTTTAAAAATAAAATCATTATCTCGAAAACTTTATTTTTAAAGAATATGATGTTTTACAACTTCTAGTCGGGTATTTACGAATATATTTCTTTGTTAAATCCTTTCGTTACACAAGTGTCTACACACTTTTTGGTTCTCAAAAACACCTCTAGTTCATGAAAGATCCGGTTTTAAAACATGGTTTCGTCTTACAATTGGTTCTTCGAAAATACCACTTGTAGATCTTTAGATCTACTAGTTTAGAACTCCATTTTATAAGAAAAACTATTTTTACACAAGTTCATGTTTATAAGTAGTAGAGTTCATCATCTTACCCTTTTTGCACTTAACCTATCACTAGTTCAAGTTTCATGAACATGACCTAGCCCGGTTAGATGACGATCCGTTCTACTACTAGCATCAAACAACACAAAATAATCATAACAAAACAAGTTTAACAAGTTTTACACCATTACATTTCTTTTATCCAACAAGTTCATCATTTTTATAAGACTTTTAATTTTGTTCTCTAGTGTTCATAATTTTTACCCGCTAAATCTCTTATTAACCACTTTAAACAAGATCAATAGGGTGTTTAGTGTCACTTACTACTAGCTCGAGGCTAGGGAAGAAACTAGACGAAAAATAGGCGGTTAATAGCGTTGTGGTGAGGTCCTTGCGATCCCGTATGCACCGGGTCTCCTCGAACGGGCTCTATCACACTTGTTTGTAGATAAAATGGCTTATTTGAAATTGGAAAGTGGTGAGGTGAGGCTAGTGGTGTTCGGCCGAGAGTAATGGCATGAGGGAAAGAAATGATTTTTGCTAAGTGATAAAGTGGAAGTAATATGTGATCTTTGTGTGTAAATATATAACTCTTATTAAAGCTTTGTCCATAATGTAATATGTTCTTTAGATATTGAACAAAGTGATTAAAATAATCACAAGCCAAAAGTGTGTCCCCTCATGGGGTACATCCGATCGGTTGTGGGGCTATTTGGTTGGATTTCAAGCAAAGTTGGTTAGCACTAGTTAGTTAGAGATTTAATATTAGTTTCTAGTGTGTTGTGTGTTATAATTTATAACGGGTGTTAGGGTATTCGGGGACCCTAACTGGCTCAGAAAAAGAAAAATAATGTCAATGACAATATTTTATGTTCCGGGTATAGTTCGGTTGTTCGGTTGGATATTAATCCGTTGAAGTGCTAAATTACCCTTTTTAGTGTCATTTAAGTACCCTTCTTGTACCCTTTCAATTCCCAACACTTAGGGAAATATTCTGGATAATAAAACGACATTTCTGCATAATATTCATATGCTAAAAGCTGATTTATAGCTGATTTGTATAAATTTCTGCACTTAAAGTGCGTTTCGGGTGCTTTTTAGTGCTTATTTTTGCTTTCGCAATGTCTATATATACTAACCCTTGTATGTACTCTTGGGTTTTAATGCATTCTTGCTGTCGGACCTACACCTAGGCTCCAATTTTATTGTCTGACTGCTTTCTGCAGTTCCGTTGACACATAGTGTCTTACCGGTGAGTTTACTTAGTATTTTTGACGCAACGCTCTCGTTTATGCATAAAGCAATATTTTGTAGTATACAACGTGAATGAATTCACTTGTTTAATCATGTGTTCAGACATTGCTAACAATTAAGCACATAATTGCAGTCAATAATTAATAATTAAAGTGTACGGAAATTACCGGTTTGTGCCAGTTGTCACACTGTCTTCAGCAACTCGAGCAACAAAAGCTTTTTGATTTGAAGTTTTGTTAGGATCATAATCATCCCAACAGAAATTTGCCTAGCTAAACCTTTTTGGTAATTTTTCATCATCTTGATTTATCAGACATGCTTTACTACCAGCTGAAACATATTTGTCCCAACTGAAACCTTTTGATGATTTTATATCTTCTTGATTCACCATACATGCTCTCTTTGATGATTCTTCGATTGTTTTCCTGGCATGTGCAGTTTGTGGTTCTTGTTGTTGTTGAGCAACTTGATGATAAATTGCTTTCCGATAATAGTCATTGTTGTTGAACGGATTTTGAGCTCCACTTGCTTCGCGATTTGTGCACTTTCTCTTGAAGTGTCCTTTTTCCCTACAACAAAAACAAGTAACTTTAGATTTATCAAATCCTAAAGTAGAAACACTTGCATCCGGAAATCATCTCTTCCCGTTATTTGTTTAAACTTTTCGGCTCTCCTTAACACACTTGCCAAACACCACTTTATATCCATCAATTCCATCTCCTCAGCATCAATCTGATCGTAATCCTCTTTTGTCAACATTGGATTCCGGATCCTTCCTGCTACTAGACTTCCATATGATTCCAGCATAGTCCCCAACAAAGACATGTGACTTTTTGCAACCTCTTCCGAGAAATTTTCACCATTCTCAAGGTTTAAAACAATGTTGCATTGTAATCTCTTGCCATTCTTGGTTGCAGAAAAGTTTGGATCAAATGATGGATATGAAGAAAAACTCGTTTTGCTATTTGATCCTTTAGATAAACTTCCAGACGAACTCTTAGCATTGAATGTTGTTTCAACTTTTGGTGACATGTTTATCTTATCACTGAGTCCTCCTTTGTAATATAGCCCAATGTCTTGTTCACCATCAAAATCTTTCATTCTTGAAATCTTTCTTTGTTCCATTTCTTGAGCTTCAAGTGTTTCAATAAACTTGGTAAGTGTTAAACTACTAAACCCTTTCTTGTTCCTTAACATCATAAGGTATGTGCCCCAAGTTTCATGTGGCAACGCATCAGCCAATTTTTCAATCAACTCCTCATTGTCTTTTGTGATGCTCAACCTCTTCATGTTTGCTAACAGATTGCAATATCTTTCTATGATTTGCTTTGTGTTTTTAGTTTTTAAACCCCGAGATAAATCGAATTCTTTTTTCAAAAGAGATTTTTTATTCTTAATCATCTCTTGGCTTCCAACAAACTTCGATCTTAATGATTTCCAAATTGAATATGCACATCCATTGTGTTGCAATAATATCAAGATATCTTCTTTAACTGCTTCATGCAATAGACTAATCATCATCTTTTCATTTTTGTATTTCTTTCTATCATCAGCACTTAGATCTTTAATAGCAATCTCCTCTTCATCATCATTCAATGGTCTAACATATTTCGTTTCAACACATTCCCAAGCATCTAAATAATTTGCTTGAACCCAGTTCTCAAATCGTTCTTCCCATCCTTTCTACTCCTCAATGTTCATTAGCTTTGGCGGTTTTTGCATAGTGCCCGTTTCATTTTCCATGTTCAAGTTCTGAGTAACAGATACTGGAGTAGTTGGGGTAGTAGCAAATGCGTTATAAAATTCCTCTTCCATGTTTTAGGCAACAATTTTCACAAAACAATCTTTTTATACGAAATTACTCCTTCAAACGAAATACCCTTTCAAGAGAAATAACCAAACTGAAGCGAAATTACTAATTCCGTGCGAAATAGCTAATTTCGTGTGAACCTCTCAAACGAAATTACAATCTGGTGCGAAATACCTAATTCCGTGTGAACCTCTCAAACGAAATTACAATCTGGTGCGAAATACCTAATTCCGTGTGAACCTCTCAAACGAAATTACAATCGGGTGCGAAATACCTAATTTCGTGTGGAACTGTCAAACGAAATAAGCCTTATTTCGTGCGAAATACTGCTGATGTCATCATCTCGAGCTGTTTTTGCCAAAATTGACCAAGTATTTGTACGATTTTAAGTCTGAAACTTTCAAGGCTTTGTTAAAACACTATTGCGCGTATAATGTGAGAAATTCAAGACATTTTAACCGTGAAAACTTGTTAATTTTGAAAAAGAAGGTGTAGAAAACAGAATTTTCAGCTGAATTGGTATGAACTCTTCTTCCTGAGCTCTGATACCACTTGTTGGATCGTTTTCTGACCTGAATGAGTCGATCAGAAGAGTTTTTGCTCAATACGAGAGGCGGAAACAAACGTATCAAGTTCAATTCAGCTAGATATACACTTTAAACTGTCTTTTGATTGGTTTGACAAAGTTTTACAGCGAGTAGACACTTCGGCAGCACTTCGGCTCTCAAACCAGAATGTTCACAACTCTTACAAACGAAATCAGGAGACACCTATTTATAGGCTAAGTAATTTCGCATGAACAGGCTCAAGCGAAATCACATTTCACACGAAATAGTAATTTCGTGCGAAATTACCAGGCGAAATAACACTTTGCTATTTCGTGCGAAATTACCTTCAAACCTATTTTTGACAGTTTTCTCTAACTACGTGTCCTGATCTATCTAATACAATACAAGACTCGATACAAGACAAAGTCGACAGACGTATGCACCAACATAAATCATTCACGTTCTTCACACATTCTTGTATACATGATGTTTTCAAACACATTTCAACATCAATATAACATCAATTTCATCATATCGCACAAAACCTATTTCACTTCAAGTATGAACATATACTTAAACCTCTAATTTGTTCATGTATTTTACACCTACAAACTTGTATGATGCTTATGAACATCCATACATAATCAATTTCATCATATCATCAAAACCCAATTCACATACAAGTTCAGCATACACAAATTCATCACATACCTTGTGATTTGTAGGTTTAGATGATTAAAAACCCTTGATCATGCAAGTATTTAGCTTCAATTTGACCCTCAATTCTTGAGATGTCTTTGTTTTAGGTTAAGGGAGATTGTCTCCCTCTCCCTATCTTCTCACGACATACACACATATATGTGTATGTATGTTTTGTTTTTAATTTCTTTTTACATTTACCACTTCTAAATGTGTTACTTTTTAGCCCCTATAGTTTAGTTGTATTCGGATTGTTTATAACTCACCTCCACAACCGACAACGTTTAACTAGGTTTATATTTCTAGTTGTGGACCTCATGTCGACTATAAAACGGACATGATAATTCTATTTACTAAGTTCGGGGATGCCACTACCCGGCTTAAATTACACTAATAGAAAATCTGAAACTTCTTACACCAGTTTTCGTAGAAAAATGCGTCACAAAACAGGCTTTCCCACGCATTTATGACAAATACATGATGTAGGAAAACCCTTCGTAGGAAACGTTTCTTACGCATTTCCTACGCATTTTTCTACCCATTTCTGACAAAAAATGGGCGTCGGAAATTGCTACACATTTTCTACCACTTTTCCTAATTATCATTTATATTTATATTATTTATAATGATAAAACAATAATAAATATTTTTGATAATTTTTTATTAGCGACACATTTCCGACAAATAAAAAAATAAGATATAAAATCTAATTTTTTGTGTGACACATTTCCTACGAAAAAACATAATAATCATGTAATTATATGTGACGCATTTCCGAAAATCACAAATTTTTTTTTTAAATCACAAATTTTTTCACACATTTCCGACAGAAAAATAGAAATAAACTCTGTTATTTTTGTTACACATTTCTGACAAACTAATCTTTTTAAACAAAAAAATAATAAAATAAAATTAAAATCCAAATTTTCCTTCTAAAATTACAGAAAAAAAATCTATAATAACTTAGAAAAGGTATTTTACAACATTCACCTCAAATACAATAACATAAATCCAAGAATTAAACATTACAAAGCAAG
>JARYGA010003401.1:0-42160 GCA_030545235.1 Helianthus tuberosus | reverse complement strand
TCGGGATGCGAAGACAAGAGCTAGTGTGAGCTTCTCCAGGGGCATGTATCGTTCTTCAGGCCCTTTAAGCGTTCTACTAATAAAATATATGGGGATCTGTTTCCCTTCCCGCTCTACCATCATGACCGCACTTATGGTCGTTTTTGAGGCGGACAGATATAGGAGTAATGGGTCCCCGGGTACTGGGGTGGCCAGCGTCGGGAGCTTACAGATGTATGCTTTCATTTCTTGAAAGGCTGCCTCAGCCTCCGTTGTCCATTTAAACTTGTTTGTTTGAAGGCAGTCTTTCAATACTTTCATAAAGGGAAGGGTCTTGTCAGCCACCTTTGATAAAAAAACAGTTTAATGCTATCTGCCTTCCGTTTAGTTGCTGGATGTCCTTCAGGGACCTGGGGGATCGCATCTCAGCCACCGCCTGTGTTTTCTCCGGATTTGCCTTGATCCCGCCCTTGGTGACCACTACTCCCAGGAAATTCCCTTCCTCTACTCCAAAACAACACTTTCCAGGGTTTAACTTCATATTCACATCCTGCATAGTGTGGAGAGTTTCGGCTATATCGTCTATCATGGCCGTCTCCGTCAAGCTTTTGATGACGATATCATCGACGTATACCTCCAAGTTCCTTCCTCGTTGCTCCCTGAACAGGGTGTTCATGAACCTCTGATATGTGGCCCCGGCATTCTTGAGGCTGAAGGGCATCTTGGTGTAGCAGAATGTCCCTTCGTCTGTGATGAAGGCAGTTTTTTCCTCGTCTTCTATTGACATCTGGATTTGGTGGTATCCCTTGTAGGCGTCCAAGAAACATTTCAGGGGGTATTGGGACAGAGAGTCCACCTGTGTGTCTATCTCCGGAAGAGGATAACAGTCCTTGGGACATGCTTTGTTTAGGTCTTGGAAATCGATGCACATCCTCCATCCTCCGTCTTTTTTCTGAACCATGATTGGGTTGGCAACCCAGGATGGGTATTTGACTTCCCTGACTATCCCCGCTCTGAGTAGTTTCCGAGTTTCTTCACAAGCAGCCCTTCTTTTATTAGGTCCCATACTCCGCTTCTTTTGTTTCACTGGTTTTGCCCATGTGAAGGTGTTAAGCCGGTGCTCCGTTAGACTCCTTGGGACCCCCGTCATGTCTCCATGTTGAAATGCAAACACATCTATGTTATGGAGGAGCAACTCCTTCAGTGCACTCTTGCATTTGTCACTCAAGTGACTCCCCACCTTGACTGTCTGTTCTGGGAACCTATCACAGAGGACCCACTCTTCCACCTTCTTTCCCTGGGATTTTTCTGGTTCTTCCCCTTTAGACACGGAAGAAACTACTTCGTAGGCGGACTTAACCCATGCGAGACCTTTTGGTGTTTGGAATACCAAAGCTCCATGAGGGGTGGAGGCCTGTGCCTGCAAATCTCCAATTCCGGGTCTTCCCAAGATTGCATTGTACTTGGAGGGTGCCCTGACTACTGTGAAGGTCAGATCTACTATCCGAACTCGGTCCCCTACGCCAACTGTGAATGGGATCCTGATCTTTCCCAGGGGATGTGATACACTGTTGTTGAATCCTACCAATGGGATCGAATCTTCCTCCAACCTGTCCCTTATGTCCCTGTCAAACCTAAGAAAGCAGTGCTCGTATATTACCTCAACGCCTGACCCTCCGTCCACATGTATCCTAGACACCTTGTGTCCAGCTATCACAGCTGAGATGTTCAGCGGGAGTCGTTGTACCTCACTCTCTTCTAAGTATGGCATAAGGATGGGAGCTTTCATGCAGTTCGGGGAGCCTAGGATTCTGGCCTTTACACTTCGGGTGGTATCAAACTCATTTCTCCTTCTAATCATATCAACGTCTGCCCTCCCCGGCTCCCGTGCATCTTTCCCCTTGCGATCCCCTCCCCCCTCCTTGATTTCCTTGACCAAATGGGTCAGTCTCCCCGTTTTCACCGCAGCCTCTATTTCTCTTTTGAGGTACATACAATCATCGGTTCTATGCCCGAAGCCTTTGTGAAACTCGCAATATTCGTTTGGCTGTGCCTTTGGCCCAGGCTTTATGGGTGGTGGTCTTGGGAAGGAGTTCTTTACCCTTTCGGTGGCCAGTATCTCACTTGGTGTTTTGATGAGGGGGTGAAATTATCAGAATACAAAGGGGGACCCCTCCCTCGGGGTTTGTATGGGGAGTACGGGGGTCTCACTCTATCATGCATTATTCTATCAAAAGCAGGTTTTCGGGAATAGGGTGTACCTTTGTCAAGAGGCTTTGTGACTGGGGCGATCCTCCGGGGTGCAGCGTCTGTTTCCTTGGCTTTGCTGACCGTATCCTTCCCTCTGACAAAGGCCCTGACCCTGTCCATGAGGCTGTCAAATGAGTGGGGGAACTCTTCCCCCAGTTTCTCGCACAGTTGGGCATGTTTTAACCCGTTTATGAAGCTGCTAATCTTCATGACCTCCAGAACGTCTTTGATATTCATGCTCTCCTTGACAAACCTCTCCATGTACTGATCTATTCGTTCGTTATCCCTTTGTCTGATATGAAGGATCTCATTTGGGTTTTTAATTACCTTCCGTTGTTGGCCAAAGTTCCTGAGGAACTTCTCGCTTAGCTCTTCATAACTATCTATGCTCCCCGGGGGAAGGCTATCGAACCAAAGCCGGGCTCCCTCCGTCAGGGTTTGTACAAACATGTGGCACCATACTGGCATGGGCCATCGTCCCAGTTGTCCCGCTCCCCGGAAGGCATGCAGGTGATCCTCGGGGTCCCTCGTCCCGTCATAACGGTCAAAGCCTGGGGGCAACTTTGTCTTGGGGGGCATCGGTGCTTCTGCGATTCTCCGTGTGAACTTCGAGACCTCGGCTAAGTCTCGGGGTAGATATGGCTGGTCTAAGCCACTGTCACCAAGGTCGTCTTTCTCCTTTCTTTTCTCCTTGGGCTTCTGTCCTGTAATAAGATCCTCCCTTTCTTCTGATGACATTTGTCTCAGGGCAGTCATGAACGTTTCTAGCTGGTCATTGTTGTTGTTCTTGTTTTGAAGGTTCGTTCCTTCCTGGTTGGAGGGTGTGTCAAAAGAAAGCCTGGCCCTGAGGCTGTCGAGTTTTTCTTGTCTCTTCAAATCTTCAAGGTGCTTTGTTAACTTCTCCCTATGCATGGCCACAAAGTCAGGAGTGATATGCTCTGCTTTTTCTGGGTTTTCCACCAGATTCTCGTTACCGTCTTCATGGGTAATGTCCTCTATCATAACTCTATCCGGATCGTTTTGTGCCGTTTGGGTGACACGTGAGCTGTGTGGGGTTGTCATGTCGTTTCTGATGGGATAAACTGTTCTCTAGACGTCGAGTTCTGATGTGGGAACAGCGGGCAGGCTGATGTCCCACGGATGGCGCCAATGTCGAATACCCAACCTCCGGCTGACGTTAGATGGATCTTCGGTGACGTCAAGAGCTTTTATCCTTGCTTGCTACAAAAGAATAAACCGTTAGCCTCGTCACGGGGGACCCCGGGAGGGGGATCCGTGACCAAGCTCCGGCGTGAGAGTTAGTAAACTTGCCGGAAATGAGAGGAGCTTCTTCCGATGAGTATAATCACCGGAAGGTTTCCTTTTTGGTGTGAATCTTATTGATGTACGTGTATAGTAAATATGGGAGAATATTGGTCGGAAGTTAATGAGAGAGGAGTAAATGAAGGTGAAATAAATGAGAGAAAGCTGGAGACGATACCTGCCTTTGTTCTTCTTGTGTGCTCTTATATAACAGCATGATCTTATCACACTAGATATTTCTCTCATACGATCCAACGGCTTCTAGAGGTTATCGGGGGGTGCAGACACGTGTCTGACCCCCAACGGCGAGATGCCTTCCCCAATTAATGCTTCTGCCGGAGAAGTACAGTATCTTCAGGCGAGATCTTTTTCCTATCGCTCATTAAATGAGGCCAGTACCTTTGCTTAGCTGTTTTTCCCGCCCATAACGAAAGAGAAGGAAACTTAGTGGACAAGGTAGTTCCTTCTGATGGGCTTTTTATATAATTTGGGCTTCCTAAAGATAGTCCAAAGCGGGTAGAGTGGGCCTGCCCACTTGCCCGTCGTCACAAATAATTTTGATAAACAGATATCTTTTGGTTTTGGTTTTAGGGGTTTTGGTTTTTAATAATGTTATATCGTTGGTTACATTTGTGTTTGACAAATAAATTTGTAACAGTCTCCAAGGATAGTGAATCAGATACTCCAGCGAAGGAATTAAAGAAAAAGAAAATTGTATGGTTTAAGATTGAAAATATATAAAGTTAGTTGAATGTTACGGCTTAATGATAAGTTTTTTTAAAATTTTATTAACCTTGTGTATTTTAAAATATGATGAATAGTACAACGGATGATATCGGTATTGTAGAGAGTTCAAAGAGTAAAAAATATGAAGATGTTGAAGAAAGGGATATTACACATGTGTTACAACGTGTTTGTGTTGAAGAAAGATGTGTTGGTATGTAACAAACTTTGTTACAAAAAATTTTGTATTACACATGTCTTACAATATCGTATATGTTACACTATCATATGTTTTTTTTTTTTTTTTTTTCTGAACGTAAATATTATTATAACTATTATTATATGTTTTAGAAAATTACAATCCAAGACACAAATTTCTAGTGAAATAAGTGCACTTTACATCAATATCGCAGGTAAGCGAGCAACAAGCTGCGCCGCTACCCCTTTCTGAATAGCAAACCCTAGCCTATTAAAGACAAACCCCTGCCCCCTGTTGATGAGCAACTGTGTTACAAAATAAGGGCTTATATTCATGTTCCATCATCATATATGTTAGAGTATCATATTTGTTACAAAATTTGTCTTACATATGTAATGTGTTTTCCACAAAATTAACTACTATTAATAAAAAATTGTCAGCAGAAAAATTAATACTTACAAACCTCTTGAAGATATATTGATTATTAGATGTGTTTTGTGTACTTGAACAAGCAAAAAAGTACGTAGAGCCAAAATAATGTCACCTATAAAGTAACCCTACACCATAAGATGATTGATTTGAACTTATCAGCTTACAAAAAAAAAATGGTGCCTGAAATATGTCATTTCTCAGACAATAAAAAAAGTTATAAGATCTTGAAATTGTGTGATGTGTAACATGTGTTTTAGAGAGTTATGTATTTTTGCTCAAATATGATATTTTACGAGTGTTAAATGGCTTGTTAATTTATATATTATCGTAACTTAGACTGGAGGGTGTGGGGGCGCCACCCTCGCCAGCTGGACATCTATAACGCCCCAGGCGCTATCGTACCACACCGGCGGCGCTATGGTTGGGCGCCATTGAATGCTCGCCAACATGATAACGAGCAGAAAACGCGTGGACCGAGGAAGCATTTAACATTTTGACAAATTACTTTACAAATTACTTTCCTTTTTTTTACAAATTAACATTATAAATACCCACAATCCTTTAACTTTTTCATCTCATTCCTCTCACTTTCTCCCTCACTTTTTATACCATTCCCTTCATATTTTTAAAAAATTCTCAACAATGTTTCCCAACAACCCATGGGACCCGACACATCCGTTTTGGCAAAATACGCAAAACAACGAGCAAGAGGACCGCTATCGCCGAGACCCGCGTACGGGTGAGCTTGGATATTATCCAATGCCACCAACCACCCCTACTTCTCCTCATCCCACCACTCAACCGATGCCCCCATATTTCGGGTATTATTCTCAACCCCCATTTTTTCCCTCAAACATGCCCCAAAACATACCCGAAACCCAAGACACAACCGAATACGTTCCCGAAACCCAAGTCGAATCCTCTTCTAAAAAAAGTCATAAAAAGAAGGATGAGACCGAAAAACGTACCCCTAAGAAAGTAGAATTTTGGTCGCATAAGGAAGAGTTCGAGTTGGCAAAAGCATGGTTCGACGTGTCGGAGGACGAGATTGTTGGTAAATATTTTTTATGCTTTTGTAAATAATATTTTTTATGCTTTTGTAAATAGTATTTTTTATGTTTTTGTAAATAATTTTTTTATTGGAGACGACCAATGACTTTGTAGTGTTTTTTTTTTAAATTTTCTAGTTATTAAAATTGTCATTTAATTTAAAAAAATAAATATTTAAATAAATAAATAATTAGGTAATCATGACGGGGGCTCCATCCACACCCTGCAAATTAAGACCGTGGGGTATGGTGGGGCGGGGGTTGGGCGTTGGTTGGGGCATTTGGTGACACGTGGAATGGGAGCCCCCCACCTCCTGGTTACGTGTCCGCGAGGTATGGCGGGGCGTGGGTTGGGCTTGGGTTGGATGCACCGCGTGGCAGAGTAATTAAAAAAAACAAAAAAAATTTATAAAAAATCACACAACAATTATAAAAAAAACCTACAACTTCATTAAAATTTAAAACATTACATAATCCTAAAAATTACAAAATAACAAACCTAAAGCGTTAAAAAAATTTCAAAAATGTCGATCTTGTCGAACGCCTTTTTTTCCTTGCCTCGAAGCTCTATGTTAGCCACCGCCACCCGGTTCTCGTGGCTTAACTCGCCACCGGGAACGGCTTCGTAGTAAGCCTTGAAACGCTCGAGCTTGGGTCGTAGCTTGCGCCATTTATGTTGGCACGCGTTGAGGTTGTGGCGGTCGTTACCGACGTTATGTCGGTAGGCTTAGAATGCTTCCTCCCAATATTTTGTTTGGCCCGGTGGCCGACCCTTCATAGCGTCAACGACGCTTGTGACGAGAGCAATTTCCTCTTCATGAGTTCAAGATGCCATAGCGGGGTTGGGTTCATGGGATGGGGTGGACCAGTGGGGTAGCGGTTCGAGAGAAGTGGGTAGCCGGTGGGGTTGTTGGGTTCGTGGGATGGGGGGACCAGTGGGTTGGGGTTACAATATATAGGCCTTTGGGAGACCCGCGTGGCGGTTAGAGAAGATGGGGGGACCGTTTGGGGGGGGCTGTTTGAATTTTAAAATTCAAAATTTTAAAAACCGCTTGATGACGTGGCGGGTGAGCCAATAAGATTCAGCCATGTCCGCTTCGCCAGACCGCCCCACGCCCGACTTGAAAGCCATGCCCCAAGGGCCACGCCCAAACCCAATCCCACCCAGGGTGGTGGCTTGGGCGTTTTCACCTAACACACGCCCAAACCCCCGCCCCATACCCCACGGTCTAAAGGGGGCATGATAAAGCCCCCATGCTGACATGGCGCTGACGTAGATCCTAGTTGGTCTGATAAAGCCCCAAGGGGGCTCCAATAGGCATGGGCAAATACCGATCCCGGTACCATACCGTCCCGATACCGACAAATCCCGATTTTTGTGAAAAATGGGTACCGATACCGATACCGAAATACGTCGGTTTGGTACGGTATCGGTATTTTGAGGGTAAAATGCGGTATTATACCGATACCATACCGTACCGATACCGACAAATACCTAAAAGTGGATACCAATACCGGTACCGAAACCCCTTCGGTATGGTATTCTCGGGATCGGGATCGGGATGGGATCGGGATGAGATCGGTATTGGATACCACTTGCTCATCCCTAGGCTCCAACCACACCCTCTAGCCTTATGTATTGCTATAAGTAGGGGTGCAAACGAGCCGAGCGGCTCGCGAGCTACTCGAGATCGGCTCGAGAAAAAGCTCGAAACGAGCCGAGCCTTATCGAGCCCGAGCCGAGCTTGAGCCTCAAGACAAAGCTCGTTAGTTTATCGAGCCCGAGCTCGAGCCTCACATGTGAAGCTCGTTAGGCTCGTCGAGCCTTATCGAGCCTTAGTGTAAACGAGCCGAGTCGAGCCGAGCTTATTTAAACTTGTTTACAAGCCGACCTCGAACCTAAAAATAAGCTTATTTAGTAAACGAGCCCGAGCTTTACTTATCGAGCTCGAAAGCCTAAAAAGTCTATTAATTATATTATTTTTATATAATATACTAATTTATAGATAATAAACGAGCCGAGCCCGAGCTTGATAAAATACAAACGAGCCGAGCTTTGAAATCAAAGCTCGAATCGAACCGAGCTCGAACTCTCATAAGTTAATCGAGCTCGAGCCTGGCTGAGCTCGGGCTCGGCTCGTTTGCACCCTAGCTATAAGCTATTATGGAATCTACGATAAATGTGTCAAGTGAGATGGTATAAACTGTGACATTGTTGTTGACTTATGGTATGGATTGTTACAGGATAATTTAGTACAACTTAAAAATTTGTTTAAGATGTATTTTTTTTAAATATATGTATTTTTGTTACAGGCTCGTTTTCATACATCTATTTAAATGATACTTAAAAAATAAAATTGATTGTTGTTAACTTCCATTGTTTTCTTAATGTATAAATGTAATGTAATGTAACAAATGTGTGGAGGCATGATTTATGTAACATTGTGTTATATTGGGCAAATTTCTTACATTTTTTTAAAGTTACTAATGTAACAAAAATGTATGGTGGCGGGGTTTGGTAATGTATTTACTTTGTGTACTTACACCCCTCACATAAGACTGATTTGGAAAAAAAAATCAACTTACACAGTAAAAAGAAAAATGAAAAATAATACCATTTCCCAATGTAAGATGAATTAGACCATGTGTAGTGGTTAGCTCAATAATGTCCTCACCATGTGGTGTTTTCTATAATGTGACAGTCCAGTCAGTATGGGGGTATTATTGGGCGTTATTGCAAAAATACCGTAGTGGGAATAATGCCCAATAACGTCCACGCAATCATTACACAATTATTTATTTTTTTAAATTTAAAACTAAAAATACTTTATTAATTTAAAAAAAAATTACACTACTAGAAATAAAAAAAACATAATAAAAAAACGAAAATAAAAAAAAAAAAAGTAAAAAAAAGATGAAGATATGTACCTGTTCTAACCAAAACTCGCACTTTGAAAATTTAGCGTAAAGTTTTTCCTTTCTTAATAAACTTAGAAGTGCGTGCAAATGCTTTGCATGATCCTCTTTACTTCTAGAATAGATGAGAATATCATCAATAAAAACAATTATGAATTTATTCAAATATGGCTTACATATTCGGTTCATCATGTCCATAAATGCAACTGGGGCATTGGTTAAACCAAATGGCATGACAGTAAATTCATAATGGCCATACCTTGTTCTGAATGCGGTTTTAGGAATGTCCTCTTCCTGTACCTTTAATTGATGATATCCTGATCTTAAATCGATTTTAGAGAAAAATCGAGCTCCTTGAAGTTGATCGAACAGATCATCGATCCTTGGTAATGGGTACTGATTCTCGTGACCTTGTTCAATTCACGGTAGTCAATGCACATACGCCTTGATCTGTCGTTCTTTTTGACGAACAGTATCGGCGCTCCCCATGGCGATGAGCTTAGCTGTATGAATCCTTTCTCCAACAATTCGTCTATTTGTTTCTTCAGTTCCTGCATTTCTGCGGGTGCCAATCGGTAAGGTGCTTTGGCAATCGGTGCCGTTCCTGGTAGCAGATGGATTCTGAATTCAACTTCTCTGTCTGGTGGTAACCCTGACAACTCTTCTGGAAATACATATGAAAACTGAGAAACTACTGGAATGTCTTTTAGTTCTTTTCCTTTAGTGTCAGTGATTATGGAAATCAAATACACTATAGATCCTTTTCTTATATAACTTGCAGTTTTCATCACAGAGATGAATTTTGTGGATCTAGATGGCTTATCTCCTTTAATTGTGATCTTCTCACCCCTTGGTGAATTTACTTGAATTGACTTTTGATCACATAAAATACTGGCTTTATTGGCTATTAACCAATCCATTCCTAATACAATGTCAAATCCTGCCAGATTTATTGGGTAAAGGTTTGCAATAAATTTTTGGTTTAAAATTTCTATTCTTGCCCCCTGCAAGATTTCAGAAATCCTAACGGTTTCTCCATTTGATGTATCTACTAGACATTCTTGTGGGAGTTTAGTTAATAATTGATTTAGAAGTTTGCAAAACGAAGTATTAATAAAACTTTGGTTTGCACCAGAGTCAAATAATACTTTAGCAAAAACATCATTAACTAAAAACGTACCGGCTATCACGTCCGGAATCATCTTGGCTTCATCTGCAGTAAGAACAAATGCTCTAGCATTTTTAGTGTTCTTGTTGTTTTCAGCTGGAGCCAATTTCGGACAATTTGGCTTGATATGGCCTTTTTCTCCACAATTGAAGCACAGTCCATTGGTTGGTTTCCTTCTGCAGTTTTCTTCCTTGTGCCCTGGTACTTTGCAGAAATTGCAGTAAGTGGAGCATTTTCCTGAATGCTTTTTCTTACAAGCTTTGCAATATGGTGCAGAGGTAGAACCTATATTCCTACCACGGTTGGAATTTCCGTAGCGAAATTCCTAAGTAAGATTTTGGGCTAGGTTTCTCCTCTGGTCTTCTTCTCTCATACGGATTAATTCATCTGTCAAGGTATTTGCTAGTTCTACCGCTTCTTCTATGGTTTGAGGTCTAGTTGCCTTGACTACATGCCTAATCTCCCCGATCAGTCCCCGGATGTAACGGGAGATTAATACTGGCTCAGGTGAGGCAAGGGTTGGTACTATTCTAGCATATTCAAAGAATGTGGTAGTATAACCCTTACTATCTACCCCGGTCATTCTAAGGTTCAGAAACTTATTTGCTATTTGTTCCTTTTCATTGGGAGGGCAAAATTCCCTTTCTACCATATTTTTGAATTCCTACCATTCCATGTTGTATACCCTTTCACTTCCTCTTGAATGGAGGATAGTATTCCACCATTCTAAGGCTGAGTTCTTAAACAGATTTGAGGCAAACATTATCTTATCTTCTTCAGCACACTTGCTTATTTTTAAAACAGCCTCAGTCTTTTCTATCCAGCGTAGAGCTGCAATGGGTCCTTCATTGCCCGAGAATTCTATTGGTTTGCAGGACCAGAATTCTTTGTAAGAACAACCATGAGATATGATTCTTCTTCTTTTGGGAATGGGCGCTTGAAGTACCGATCCATTGTTTACGCTGTGTTCAGGTTCAGTTGGTCGCTTACTACTATGCTTACTTTTATTATCAGCTTCTTTAACAGTTTGGATAATAAATGGCATTGCATCTATGATTTCTTGTGCCACTGTGTGTTGGATAGCACTATTATCCACTTGGTTTCCATTGTTATTGTTGTTTGGATTTTCATTATTCGGGTTATTGTCATTCTGGATATTATCATTCTGGTTTTCCTGGTTCATTTCGTTGTCCATCTGAATTTTAAACATTTACCACATATTAATATCACAAAATAATATTTAATACAACCAATCACACAACACACAGGTTAATAAAAAACGTCGAGCATTGCGACTTTTACTCTTTCTTATAATATAATATGCATCTAGTATAAACTAACGCTGGAAATAAAATTACAGTACCAACTGGAATAAAATTACACTAATAGTAGTAGGCATCCATATTTTTTTTTTCAAACACACATATTATATATTATTATATTATTATTATAACCTTCTCCACCATCATTTCTACGGATATGGATTCATCCAGAAATCCATATTGCGCTCGTCGTATTTCCAGACGAGTCGCTATCCCACCTGTCGCATCCTTTCACTATTCTCTAAAATTTCCTCACCAAATGTCCTAAGTTCTTGTACGTTTTCTGCACTCATTGGGGGTGCAGGTTCTAGGACTGGGTTCGGAATCTGGGGTGCGGGTTCCTAGTATGGAGGTGTAGGGGCCTGGTATGGGTAAGGATTCTCTAAAATCTCTCTAATGAATGCATCGTTATCATAATAGGGATCTAGAGGATCTAACCCTGGGTAGGCTCCTAGATTGGGCATGGACAAATCTTCATGGATGGGGTAACGTTGCACATAGTCCCTATTATCGTCCCACAATGGGTCGTAATTTGGGTTTGCGGGATTGGGTGCTGGTATCCTAGGTATCTCCTCCGGGTTAAAATCATGCATTTCAACTTGATTTTCAGAGTTTTCTATCTCCATGGGTTGGTTAGGGAACAGTGGTAAGGGTTGAGGTGCTAACATTTGTTCCAGATTAGGGTCAGCTGCAGTGGTTGCTAAGATATGGAAATTGGCTAGGCTCCTATTAAGCATATCTTGGGTATGGGCATCGGTTTCTCTTTTAGCTGCTGCTAACACTCTCTGTTCTTGTAACTTTTTCATACGCTTTCTACGCTCGTGTGCTCCCCTACTGAACCATCCCCTTTTTTTCTGAGGAAATGGCTCTTCAGATTGAGCCTTAAATACGAATATTCCTTCTTCCGTATCAGCAGAGTACCCAGAGAGGGCAGACTGAGAAGAGGCACCTTCGCTTCTAGGCGAACTAGACAATTGATGGTACGCGTCAGATGGTCCTTGGTCGCTCATACTGTAAGCTAACAAATAGTAAGATAACACATAACAAGAAAATTAAATTATGCACATATTTTCGTAATTTATTTCCTAACAGATTGAATTTTGGTGTCAGCAGAACACTTCTGTGGCTGAATCAATGGCTTAGCTCTAATACCACCTTCTGTCGCAACCCCGTTCCCCTGTACAACTACGGGAACAGGCGGCCGCGACCAGTTTCGGTGGTATTTTGTTATGGTCTAATTTGGCAGTGGAATTTTCATCAGGACCGTAGTTAGGAAATATGTGATCAGAGTAAAATACCACACTTTCATAATATTAAACACATGGGATAAAACCCAAGTTTTCAGTACACACGTGTTCATAGGAATAAATCCTATTTTTATTTAATAAAAACATCTATTTTATTTTAGGTAACTTTATTGCCACTTTTCCAAGCATTCAGTGCTGTTCAGCTGGCTTCTATTTGGCTTTCACATATTGTTATCTGAAACGCGTTTAAAAACACTTTGTCAGTGGGAAATACTGGTAAGTGAATCTCAGTTCAATCAAGTTTTAAATAAAACAATTATACAGTATTGAGGGCGATCTCGCAATTACATTTGTTTCCAAGTCATATCAATTACCACCCACGGTACTGTCGTTCCGACTTATGGTCATGTTACTCCTCGCAAGGCAGTAACAAATTTTGTATACAAAACCCCAAATTTACCGACTGTAATTGTATCCTTACAAATGCTCAATAACTGTTTAATATATAATTAATTAAGTGAGGTTTTGTAAAAACAATTTTTAAAAAGGAGATTACTCACATTGTTGTCTTAGGTTTTCAGTAAGGATTTCCTGGGAATAATCTATACATTATACAAATGCACATGTGTTAGTATAATAACCCATTTTAACATTAGCAATACCCTCCCCGAGACGGCATTCCAACGACTACGTCGGGCAGAACCACGACAGCCGTTACGGAACCTAGATCAATCGGGCAGAGTATCTAATACGTATCCAGGGGTTATGATACTTACAACGGAGCATAAATTCGCTATTTAGGGGGGTATTAGACCCGAGTATAATGCCTACTATCAGAAAATTCGAGTGAAAGAGAAAGATGTGAGCGATTTGAGATTGAAGCCCGAGCTCCCATTATATAGGGCCTCATCTCGAGTTTCTCGCGGCCCGCGTAAAGGTAGGCTAAGGCCTACGCGGCCCGCGTAGTAGATGGACTAGGCTCTAGGTGATCCGGGTCACACATGTAGGTTCAACACGAGTCGGACACGTGTCAGCACCGGGTTTTGCCGCGTTTTTTTTATCTCTAGCGACCCGCGTAAGATCCATAAGTGGTCTACGCGGCCCGCGACAAACCCCAAAAATTGATTTTTAATTATTTTTAATAGTATTTAAGGTATTTGGGGGTCGTTTTCACGTATGGGGTGTTTTTAGGTACATATTGGGATATTTTAAATATTTTTTGGGTGTCGGAAAATATTACGAGGGTGTCGGTTTAGGGTTGTTATAGCGCTTCTCTAGACAACAGGTGCAACTTTACGGCACACTTACCTTAATCACATTTTCCATGGAGTCACAGATCCGACAATAGGGCCCACGTATCTTATGCCCACCCGAGACCGACCTCTGGATCACACGTGGGAGAAAAGACCAGCACCCTTGTCGTTCCGTATTTTCTGCTTTTCTAATTCTCGAAGAATCTCATAATGTATTCTCTGTTTCTCTAAATCGTCTGTAAATTATGTTTCTCTAATATGACACATGATAAAAGCGCTTCTCTAGACAATCTAGGATTATGTTTCGTTTTATGACACATGACACATGATACGACACGCTTACCTTAATCACATCTTCCATGGAGTCACATATCCGACAATAGGGCCCACGGATCTTATGCCCACCCTAGACCGACCTCTGGATCACACGTGGGAGAAAAGACCAACACCCTTGTAATTCCGTATTTTCTCCTTTTCTAATTTTCAAAGAATCTCGTAACGTATTCTCTGTTTTTCTAAATCGTCTGTAAAATTATAAGAAAAACTATGCAGGCTTTCCATCCATATATTCCGTCCAACATATGACACATGATAAAAGCTCTTCTCTAGACAATCTGGGATTATGTTCCGTTTTATTACAGTCGTGAGGTGGTAAAACCTTTCTAAAAGTAGAAAAAAATAAAACATTAACAAGTAACAAAGATTGAAGAACAAAAGAAGAACGTGTTCCTCTTTGTTACCAAGCATGTCATCTGAAACAATTAACTAAGACATTGTTAACAGGGGAATTCTATTGGAACACCTGATCGAGAGAAACTTCTTCGAGCTAACTGCTGATATTTCATCCTTCTTATCTTGCTATTAAACAAGGTATAATAGCTAATAAAATATGTTTAACTTTTGAAGTCTGTATATTCTCTAACTTTTGAAGGTTCTTTATACGCTTCTTTCCTGATGCATGTCTGTGTCGAACAGTTTCTCCGTCGCTAATTTCTCCACTCACCGTAAAATCGAACAGTTTCTTAATAGATTCCGTCCGGTTTCAAAGCCGGTTGAGGATTACGAGTGTTCTAGACTTGTTTAAGGCATGCTTGTTTGTGTGATTTACAGAAATAAGGATGCATTCCACGGTAAACGATGCAGCTGATGAAACCGAAGTTGTTATTTCGGTTGTTCAGTATTTTCGAGACGATTCAAGTGAGTCCTATGAAGCAAGTGTCTGTCTATTAAATTGAGAGGAATCATTATATGCTTCTTTCCTGATGCATGCCTGTGTCGAACAGTTTCTCCGTCGCTAATTTCTCCACTCACCGTGAAATCAAACAGTTTCTTAATAGATTCCGTCCGGTTTCAAAGCCGGTTGAGGATTGCGAGTGTTCTAGACTCGTTTAAGGCATGCTTGTTTGTGCAATTTACAAACATAAGGATGCATTCCACGGTAAACGATGCAGCTGATGAAACCGAAGCTGTTATTTCGGTTGTTAAGTACTTCCGAGACGATTCAAGTGAGTCCTATGAAGCAAATGTCTGTGTATTCAATTGAGAGGAATCATTGCATTACATCCCCGTTGAAAACAAGTGGTTGTAATGATGGAACCCGTGATTTGAAACACATTTTTGAGAAAATTCAAAGTTTAATACGCATCGTATAGGCCTATACGATGCGTATTAAGCTGATATACGATACGGCATAGGCGATCGTGTATGGCATAATTTCAAATTTAGTTTTATCGTGTTTCCCTCGGTTCGACGCGTATACGTGTCGTTTTTTGCCGAACTTTCGCATATTTTGTCATTTTATGACGTATACCTTCAACATACGTTGTTTTGGTGTCGTTCGGTTGCGTGCGAATATCGTATTCTATGATTACGTACAGTTTTGTTTGAAATCCACTTGTACTGCATAGTTCCGTGTTATATGTATACGTGTGTGGAAATATCATTAGTCGCGTATTTTGACGTATTTTTGCCTATTTTGACGTATTCTAACATATTGTTGCGTATTTTATAGTATTTTTGACGTATTTGAGTGTATTCTAACGTATTTTAGCTTATTTTAACCTATTTTAGGGTATTTTTACGTATTTCGGCGTATTTTAACGTATTTTCATGTATTTTTTCGTAATATGATGTATATTAACATATTGCAGCGTATTTTAGCATATTTTCATGTATTTTATCGTATTTTAGCGTATTTTATCGTATTTTAAAGTTTTGTTTCGTATTTTAGAGTTTTTTTTTCGTATTTTAGAGTATTTTAGCGTATGTTGAAGGATAACGTAGTTCTCCACAGTTTGTTATTCAAATCTCTATTCGGTCATCTTTCCAAACTACAACACACGATAAGTTTAAACTTTATAGTGTGTGATTTGACCAGGAAAGGATTGGAGGTGATTTATACTTTTAATAAACTGTCACAGTTGTCAAATTTGTTGCGTGGATTCATATTGTTTAGACAACAACAGATAATGTACGGATTGTTGGACTTCTTGTTCCAGATGCAGCTGTAGGATCCGTACTTAAAGGTCTCTCTAAAATATGCCTTGTTAATTTTAATTAAGCAATGAAGATTGAATGTGCAAACCACAACCGTTTTTTACTACGGAAATGGTGGCTATGCGAAATACAAACTGCAATCGTTTGTGACTATTGGAAACACTAGAAAAAGAAACAAATATTTTTGGAGAAGCATTGGGATTCAAGGGTTTAGTTAGAAAATAATCCTAGATTGTCTAAAGAAGCGCTTTTATCCTAGAATGTGTGCAGACTGAAACATCTTAACACGATATAATTGCAAGACTGTTTGTCGGGCTTTCAATGCTCACACAGGGTGATAAACAACGCTGATATGAACACATACCAACTGATTCAGATTTAAACAATGCACGCCTAAATTCATCTTTTTTACTCTATTATTCGATTTCAACAAATCTTTTTCAATAATCAGTATGCAACAAATCTTTGTGTAGTTATTCGGAATGTTTCAGATCATCATAGAAGACGAAACTTCAGCAACCATTTTTCCTTTTCCTTCAATTTTGAGAACACTCTCCGTAACATGAAGACGTGTCGGGTTCTTCTGCTAGTGGTTTATGTAACCAATTGGTAACCACATATTTGCTTCAAGATTTATGTATCTGAATCAGGTTCTCAAACAAACACTACTAAAGATGAGTTGGTATTTGTAACACCCCAAAAATACGTAATCTATTTATTTTATTTTTTTAAATAGTTCGTGAAAGGAAAGTTTGAGCGTGAATAAATAAAACACTAGAACACGAGGGACTAAAGATGAAATATCTAAAGGAAGTCTTATTTAGTGGTTAAGACACACACTCCACACACACTTATGTGCGTGCGTGGAGCATCCAGGAGAAGGAGACAAGAACAAACCCTAGTTCATCATAATCCATCAAATTGGAAGGCGATTTCAAGGCCAAACGGTCGTTAGAACCCGTATTCTCGATCACCAAGGTGTGACTAACAAAGTGGTAAGTCGAATTTCTTGAGATTATGAACTTTAGGAAATGGGTTTCTACTAAATCATGAGTAATGTTGTGATGTGTGCATCTAGAAGTTAAGACTATGAACTAGGACCCGATTAATGTTCGGTTTTCGGTGATTTAGCCTGTTGTGATAGATAGAACTTAGATGAATGATGTAGGATTAGAGGATCTCATGAGCTTGCTTGATTTGTGATGAACTTGTAGAGTAGTGGGTAAAGATACTTGTAATTAAATGTCTTATTAATACGAAACCCGCCAAGTGTTCGATAAAATGTCTAAGAGAAATAAATATGAGAAAGTAGGAAATCTATGATAATGTTGATGTATGATAACTTATGTAAAGCATGGGATGATATTTGGTTGGGCTAAATAAGTAAATGTGTTGATGTAGGCGTAAAGGAAGAAGGCTCAAGTGCTAGGAGATCAGAAGGTTCACAAGATCGAGGTATGTTGTTTACTGCATACAACCTTGCTTTGTAATTTTCCGTCATAAACAGATTGTGTTATGAATGGTTTGTCTTGAACTAACCGTATATTGGAAGGTTATGTAAGAAAGTAATGGAATAGCTAAATCCGTCATAAACGGATTTGGAATGATGCTTATGTTACGTTTATGTTTAGTCCGGAATTGACGGATTATTGGATGATATGCAATAAGTAGTGAGCCATTCAACGGGACGACGAAAGCGAATTCACAATATGATTATATGGTGGCCCGAATGGTTGTTAGTTCTTATTTAATATTATGGCGTAAGGAATTGACTAGTTAAACTTTGTTTGCGATGTAGGTAAATCCGCGATTTAGGTGGCGTGGCGATCTTGGAGACGAACACCAACATGTACACCATGTTTTATGCGCTTCCGGAGTTAACCACCCTTTTGAATCAATGTTTTTGTTAAACTTAAACTTCCTTAGGAAGTCGTCTTTTGATATGTAAATTATGGTTTTTAAAAACTTAGTCGTTGGTAAGTAGGAACTTTAAACTTGCACCTTGATAGGGAAGTTCGAACTAACACCGGGAACCATACTAGACGGTGGTGTTGATCTCGAACTAGCTACAAGGGTATTTTGGTAAAAATGTAAATGTAATGTGGAAAGCTGTATTTTGTTGAAGTTTACACGTGTTTTTGACCATCACGAAATTAAGGGCGTTAAAAGTTGGTATCAGAGCAAAGGTTTGAGGAATCAAGCACGAGTTAAAGTGCTCGGACTCAAACTGACAGCTCGCACAATTGGTGTGTTCGCTCCAAGGTTGCAAACAAGGTAAAAGTTTAAGATGCTTTAGTTTTATAACGGGTCAAAATGACAATATGCGTCAAAACGGGTTACGAGTGCATAGAAACCTATGATTTGAATCTTGTGTAATAGAAAATAACTATGGTAGGGCATTAACGAGAATTTGTATGCAAACGGACAAGTTTGGATAGTAAATTATGAATGGGTCAAAAGATTATAAGTGAAAATAAGGCCGAAAGCTTAAAAAAATCGAAAATAGTTAACCCGGGTGTCGGGTTTATCTCTATGTGATAGAGGATGAAATTACGATCGCGTAGGAAGAAACGGATCGTAAATCAGATAAAAATTGAGCAAGTTATGATCGATTGAGTGAAAAATGGGATTTGTGAAAATCTGCAGCGCCCAGCTCTGAACATTCTGTAAAAATCGACCCCTCGCGCTACGCGACGATGAGTCGCTTATGGTGTCACGTACCGCGACTGCTCTCTTGGCCCGCGAGAGATTAAGGAAAGTGTGTCGCGGCCCGCGACCGGCCTTTGAATGTGCAAAAATGATTTTCTTGATACGTTTTGACTTGCGAACTTGTTCATGGAAGTTATAAATCATATAATTAAAGTTAGGAAAGTTATTGTGACATTATGGAAGGACTTGTAATGAACCGCGAATGTAGGCGATGTTAGATTTGCTATAAAAAATTAAATTAATTAAATTATGGAAACTTTATTGTGTTGATGATGGATTACACAGACTTGACTGATGATGATGTAACACGTGAAGATGCATTAAATGATAAGATGGTGCAAATGATGGAAAATGCTTTAGAAGCTAAACTTCCGAAAATAGTTCAAGAGGTGGAGAGTCGCGTGTTAGAGGCGATTGAAGAAATAATGACAGGCAAAATGGAAAAAAATAAAGGAGATGATTGGAGAGTCTAAGGGCAAGAGTAAGATAAGAAGATGCACGTATAAGGATTTTATGGCGTGTAGTCCTTCTCCGTATGATGGCAAGATATACCTGATTATATGCCAAAGGTGGATTTCTAATATAGAAGTTGTGTTCATACAAAGCCGGTGTGATAAGGAAGATCAAGTAATGTTTGTTACGGGTCAACTGCAATCACAAGCTAAGGACTGGTGGGATGCTTATTGTAAGGAGATAGGAGAAGATAAACTTCAAGCGATGACGTGGCAGGAATTGAAGGAGCCTTTTCTAAAATACCATTGCCCCTAATCCACCATCGACAGGATCCAAGAGGAGTTCTTGCGTCTCCGACAGAAGGATGAATCAATTAATGAGATAACTAATATTTTCTTGGATAAGCTGAAATTTTGCAAGGAGTTTGTGAATTCAGAAAGGATGAAAATCAACCGTTACCACGATATGTTGAAAGCGGAATTTAGGGAGTTTATTACTCCCTCGAAGTGCGAAACTCTTGACGAACTCATAAACTGGGCGCGAGACAGGGAGATCGAACTCAAGAGGCAGGTGGAGCGAGGTGAAAAGAGACCGTCGGAGAAGATGTCTAATCTAATTCTTTCCAAGAATGCCAAATTCCAGGATCAGGGCAATAAAGAAAAAAACAAAAAGTGGAATTCCCCGTTGCAAGAACTGTGGGAAGCTTCACACTGGTGAGTGCCTGTTGGGCAAGAAGGGATGTTATAACTATGGGGAAGAAGGACATCCGTATTACAGGTGCCCTAAGAGTACGAAGACATGTTTTAACAGTTTTCAGCGGGGCCATATGAAGGCGGAGTGTCCTAAACTCCAATCGGGGATGAAAAAGGAAGGCAGGAAAGAAGAGAGCCCTAAGGCAAAAGCAAGGATGTTTCAAATTACGTCTGAGGAGGCTAAAGCTCATCCGAATGTTGTCTCAGGTATTTTCTTGCTAAACTCCTTACCAATGTACGTGTTGTTTGATACCGGAGCTACTATGTCCTTTGTTTTAAGTGAAGGAATTAATCATCCCTCATTTAAGATTGAAAGAATGCAAATACCCTTAGAGGTAGAAATAGCTGATATCAAGAATTATTTGTTGCACGAAGTATGTAGAAACTGTAAGCTCACGATAGAGGATGAGGAGCTCGATATTGATCTCGTACCCATGGTCTTAGGAGAATTCAAGGTAGTAGTGGGTATGGATTGGATGGCCCGACACCATGCGGAGATTAAATGCGAAAGTAAGACTATACGCGTGCAATCTCCGAGTGGGAGACGGTTAAGTGTTCAAGGAGAGAGAAATGTAAAAGCGAAGTTGTGCAATATTGTCCAAGCCGTCAAGTACGTGCATAATGGAAGTAAGGCATTTTTAGCCTATGTAGTAGATGCTCATCAAAGACTTCCAAAGTTTGAAGACGTTGCGGTCGTGAATGAATTTCCGGATGTGTTTCCAGAGGAGTTGCCGGGGCTTCCACCCGAACGCGAAAGAGAATTTCGCATTGAATTGAATCCGGGTGCACAACCGGTGGCTAAATCTCCATATAGATTGGCTCCCACTGAAATAAGGGAACTAATGAAACAGTTACAAGATTTACTTGATAAGGGCTTCATACGTCCGAGTGTGTCACCGTGGGGAGCACCTGTTCTTTTTGTAAAGAAGAAGGATCAGCCGATGCGTATGTGCATCGACTACCGGGAGCTGAATAAATTAACTGTGAAGAATCGTTACCCTTTACCCAGAATTGATGATCTCTTTGACCAATTACAAAGGGCGAGTTGGTTTTCGAAGATAGATTTACGTTCGGTCTATCATCAAGTAAGGGTGCAGGAGGAAGACATTGCAAAGACTGCATTCAGAACTCGGTATGGGCATTATGAATTCTTAGTTATGTCTTTTGGATTGACGAATGCACCAGCCGCGTTTATGGACCTTATGAACTGAGTATGCCGACCTATGCTAGATAGATCTGTAATCGTGTTCATAGATGACATTTTAGTCTACTCCCGGAATGAGGCCGAGCATGCGAGGCATTTACGGGAAGTACTTGAAACCCTCCGTAAAGAGAAACTTTATGCAAAATTATCAAAGTGTGCCTTTTGGCTCAGGGAGGTGCAATTTCTGGGCCACGTAATAAATTCGGAAGGTGTCTTGGTAGATCCAGCGAAGATCGCTGTATTAAAGTGGGTTCCTCCGAAAAGCCCAACCGAAGTAAGAAGCTTTCTAGGCCTTGCTGGCTATTATAGAAGGTTTATTCAAGATTTATCGAGGATTGCATTACCCATGATGAGATTAACGAGAAAGGAAGAAAATTTTGTGTGGGGAAAGGAACAAGAAGAAGCCTTCCAAGTGCTAAAAGAAAAATTATCGAGTTCCCCAGTATTAACGTTACCAGATGGATCAGAAGATTTGGTTGTCTATTCGGACGTGTCACATCAAGGCTTAGGGTGTGTTTTAATGCAAAGGGGAAAGGTTATCGCGTATGCTTCAAGACAACTCAGACCACATGAAGTAAACTACCCGACCCACGACTTAGAATTGGCAGCGATAGTTTTCGCTTTAAAAATTTGGAGGCATTATCTGTACGGGGTAAAATACACGATTTACTCGGTTAATAAAAGCCTCAAATATTTCTCCGAACATAAATATTTGAACACGAGGCAACGAAGATGGCTGGAATTGATTAAAGATTATGGCTGCAATATTCTATATCACCCGGGAAAAGCAAATGTCGTAGCAGATGCGTTGAGTCGAAAAGAATATCCTCATCCGATTCAAGTAAAATCTATGAAGATGATAGTTACGCCTCACCTCCTCGAGACGATACGAGATGCTCAAATAAAAGCATTAGAGGCTGGGGATCCAAAGAAAGAAAGAACAAAAGGAATAGCGGAAAAATTGAAGAAAACTCAAACGGGCTCAAAACGAGATTCGGTCGGATCTGAATACCAAGGTTTTGCGAAGTCAAGACTGTATTACTCGAAGAAGCTCACAAGTCACGGTATTCTATTCACCCGGGAGCTACAAAAATGTACCGAGACTTGAAGACAAACTATTGGTGGCCCGGTATGAAACGTGATATTGTCAAGTATGTCGCGAAATGTCTAACATGTTCTCAAGTGAAGGCGGAACATCAGAAGCCCTACGGAGAGTTACAACCCTTGGAAATTTCGGTATGGAAGTGGGAGGAGATAACAATGGATTTGGTGACCAAGCTTCCTAGAACTAAAAAGGGGCATGATACAATATGGGTAATCGTAGACCGACTCACAAAGAGTGCTCAATTTTTACCAATTCGAGAGGCCTACTCCTCAGAAAAGATGGCGGAAGTGTATGTGAATGAAATAATATCCCGACACGGGGTGCCTGTGTCAATCGTTCCGGATCGGGATACGAGATTTACCTCTCGTTATTGGCAGAAGTTTCATGAAAATATGGGCACGAAACTTCACATAAGCACCGCCTACCATCCGCAGACTGACGGGCAATCGGAAAGAACAATCCAGACGCTTATTGATATGTTGAGGGCATGCGCACTAGATTTTGGAGGCAATTGGGATGATCAGTTGCCACTAGTGGAATTTTCTTACAATAATAGTTACCATAGTGGTATCCAAATGGCACCTTATGAACTGTTATATGGAAGGAAGTGTAGGACCCCCGTATGTTGGGGGGAAGTTGGACAAAGGGAGCTTGCGCCTAACAAATTGATAACGATGACCAACGAAAAGATCGATCTAATTAGAGCTAGGTTTAAAGCGGCCCAAGATCGGCAAAAAGGCATATGCGGATAAGAGGAGGCGTCCTATCGAATTCCAAGTTGGAGATTATGTTCCACTAAAAGTATCCTAATGGAAAGGTCTAATCCGTTTTCGTAAACGGGGTAAATTGGGGCCTCGTTATATTGGGTCGTTTAAGATTTTAGCTCGAGTCGGGAAAGTTGCCTATCGTCTAGAATTACCATCTTCATTAGACGGGATCCACAACACTTTCCATGTATCACAATTAAGAAAGTGCCTTGCGGATGAATCGGCGATCGTACCTCTTGACGACATTGAAGTAGACGGGAGCTTAAACTATGTCGAAAGACCGATAGCCATTAAAGATGTTAAGGTAAAGAATCTTCGCAATAAGGCCATTAGGCAAGTTCTAGTTCAATGGCAACACCGAAAGGGTTCAGAACTTACATGGGAATCGGAAGATGAAATGCGGAAACATTGCCCTTCCTTATTCGGTACGTAAATGTTGATTTTAGTATGTGTTAAAGTTTCGGGGACGAAACTTTTTCTAAGAGGGGTAGACTTGTAACACCCAAAAAATACGTAATCTATTTATTTTATTTTTTTAAATAGTTCGTGAAAGGAAAGTTTGAGCGTGAATAAATAAAACACTAGAACACGAGGGACTAAAGATGAAATATCTAAAGGAACTCTTATTTAGTGGTTAAGACACACACTCCACACACACTTATGTGCGTGCGTGGAGCGTCCAGGAGAAGGAGACAAGAACAAACCCTGGTTCATCATAATCCATCAAATTGGAAGGCGATTTCAAGGCCAAACGGTCCTTAGAACCCGTATTCTCGATCACCAAGGTGTGACTAACAAAGTGGTAAGTCGAATTTCTTGAGATTATGAACTTCAGGAAATGGGTTTCTACTAAATCATGAGTAATGTTGTGATGTGCGCATCTAGAAGTTAAGACTATGAACTAGGACCCGATTAATGTTCGGTTTTCGGTGATTTAGTCTGTTGTGATAGATAGAACTTAGATGAATGATGTAGGATTAGAGGATCTCATGAGCTTGCTTGATTTGTGATGAACTTGTAGAGTAGTGGGTAAAGATACTTGTAATTAAATGTCTTATTAATGCGAAATCCGCCAAGTGTTCGATAAAATGTCTAAGAGAAATAAATATGAGAAAGTAGGAAATCTATGATAAAGTTGATATATGATAACTTATGTAAAGCATGGGATGATATTTGGTTGGGCTAAATAAGTAAATGTGTTGATGTAGGCGTAAAGGAAGAAGGCTCAAGTGCTAGGAGATCGGAAGGTTCACAAGATCGAGGTATGTTGTTTACTGCATACAAACTTGCTTTGTAATTTTCGTTGTTATATTAGAATCATAGTTATGACAGTTTGAAGTTGATATGTAGTAGATAACACAACCCGGTTTGAATGGGTCATATGAGATGATGATTATGAATGAGATTGTGTTATGAATGGTTTGTCTTGAACTAACCGTATATTGGAAGGTTATGTAAGAAAGTAATGGAATAGCTAAATCCGTCATAAACGGATTTGGAATGATGCTTATGTTACGTTTATGTTTAGTCCGGAATTGACGGATTATTGGATGATATGCATTATCTCGTTTAGAGATAATAAGTAGTGAGCCATTCAACGGGACGACGAAAGCGAATTCACAATATGATTATATGGTGGCCCGAATGGTTGTTAGTTCTTATTTAATATTATGGCGTAAGGAATTGACTAGTTAAACTTTGTTTGCGATGTAGGTAAATCCGCGATTTAGGTGGCGTGGCGATCTTGGAGACGAACACCAACATGTACACCATGTTTTATGCGCTTCCGGAGTTAACCACCCTTTTGAATCAATGTTTTTGTTAAACTTAAACTTCCTTAGGAAGTCGTCTTTTGATATGTAAATTATGGTTTTTAAAAACTTAGTCGTTGGTAAGTAGGAACTTTAAACTTGCACCTTGACAGGGTAGTTCGAACTAACAACGGGAACCATACTAGACGGTGGTGTTGATCTCGAACTAGCTACAAGGGTAGTTTGGTAAAAATGTAAATGTAATGTGGAAAGCTGTATTTTGTTGAAGTTTACATGTGCTTTTGACCATCACGAAATTAAGGGCGTTAAAGTATTGAACCAAGAATATGAAGATCATGGTGCAAAGAGACCGCCTTGTTAATTTTAATGAAGCAATGAAGATTGAATCCGCAAACCGCAACCGTTTTTTACTACGGAAACGGTGGCTATGGAAAATACAAATCGCAATCGTTTGTGACTATGGGAAACACAAGTTTTCTTTTTGAGCTTGATGGGTGTCCGTTATCTCAACACTTCTCCTTACATTACTGATCTGGAATTGGAGAACCGTTGTGTATTTGCTTACTGATCTGGAATTCTAGAATCGTTGTGTATCTGAATCAGGTTCTCAAACAAACAATACTAAAGATGAGTTGGTATTGAACCAAGAATATGAAGATCACGGTGCAGACACGTGGGAAGAAAGTCATTAGACTGCCGCAGATGAAGTCAAATGTGATCAAACCTGGACATTAGACGTAAATCTTGAAGCAAATATGTGGTTCCCAATTTGCGGAACATAATCCCAGATTGTCTAGGGAAGCGCTTTTATCATGTGTCATATGGTGTGACACCCGTGTCACTGCGACCATCAAACAAATACCAAACCAATGAAATATTGTATTTCATACTTGGGATTTGTAAAAATATGTGTATCGTTTACACATATCAATTCTTGTTCGATTTCAAGCTCTAAATCGCTTTCTGGAAGGTTATACACGCACTGATGCGTAAATATAACCAGTTTAATGCAACAAACACTCCGGAATAGTGAAATAGGCTTAACATACCTTAAATAACCTTTACATAACTTAGATATAAGTTTTGGAAGGTTTGGTGTGGTGAAATCAAAGTTTAATCGCTTACAGGGACTAAATTTGACAAACTGCGAAAGTATGCCAATTTGAACTGTAACACACCTTCCGGAACATGACCATAAGTTAAACATACCATAAATATCCTTTACATAGCTTAGAAATAGGCTTTGAGGGGTTCGGTGTGCTAAAATAAACTTTTGGGTCATTCAGGGACTAAAAGTGTCAAAAAGTGCACAAGTTTGCATTTTCGCGCATAACTTACGTTCTGAATACATCCGGACATCCAAAAATTTATGTAAGCACTAAAATATTTTATTTTAGTGTTCGCCATAAGAAAAATCCATTCGTCACGTCATTTGGATCGTTTTTCGCGCTTGTGCGCATTCCGTCGTAATTAAGCGAACATCGCGTTCGTACGACCAAACGAACCAACATCCGGCATATTTTTGAGCATGTTTTGAGTTCCCTATACTTTAACTTCATTTTAGAGCCTTGAAATGAGGTTAACGGGGTCCAAACGCATCGAAAAAGGGCTTAAACACGTGCAGGGACCATTTCTGCCAATTTGGAAACATTTCTGAAACAGAGGGGCAGTGGCGTAGCGCGAGCCCTAAGGGCCTAGGCAGTCGCGCTACGCGAGTGCCTTATCTGGGCAGAAATATCAGTTTTTCGCATTCGGGACCAGATTCGATGTATTAGCCGTTGTTTAATTCACAACCACACATTCTAACTTGCTTAGTCAGCGGATAAGGATGGAATTTTAGGCACCATAACCTTCCGACACTTGTACGGATATGATTAAGGCACGGTATTCGACAAACGATCTTAACGGTTCGGGTATTCCTATAAATACCCCATTACCCCATGCTTTAAAATCACTAGAATTTTGATTGAGAAACTCTAAGTTGAAACCATTGTTTCATACCTGAGATTCTTAAATCGAGATTAGCATTCGGGGACCCTTCGTAAGTATTCTTTCGTTCTTTTCCTTATTTTATTGCTTTTCGAGTCCGAAAGTCAAACTTTGTTTGACTTTCAGCGTTGACCAGTAATGGTCAATGCGAAGTTCTTTTGAACTTCGCAACGTGAGTGTAATCACGTTGGTCATAGTCCCTTGGGACTATGCCCACTGATTACCACGTTGTCTAGGGTCGTAGGGTAAGCGATCTAATGAATCGCTTATACCTCGAACCCGACCCATTTGGTCGATCATTAGGATCCGACCAAACACATTAGGTGACCATAGTAGGTAGGGAATAACCTTCCGAGGTTATACCCTATGGTCGCATCGTTTAAGTAGTTGTATGATAGGTAGTTTATATGCCTTAGGTAAATTACCAGAATACCCTTTTCATGTATAATTGGTAATTAAACATATGTAACCTAAACCTTTGTCACATAACTGATTATGTAATATGTATAGGCATATAACACTTGTCATAGGGCTAGTTAGGCGGTCCGAACGCGTTTCACGCGAACGACGCGTTAAAGTAGCATAAGCTACCTAAACGGGTCGTAATGGGTCGTAGACACTTAGGTTAAGTTTCATTTAGTATGTAGGCTTTGATTAACCATATCACATGAGTTCCTACACTCATTTGGTTTACAAACCCTCATGCTACCCAGTCTTCCGATTTAGGTTCGGTTTATTAATGTAGTTACCTATATTAGGTGCCGTTTGATATTCCGCGATCTCTAGCATTGCTTGGTGGTTATCCTAGGACTTCTGAGCAATCTCAAGTGAGTACATAGACCCCTCTTTTACTGTTTTCCAAACTGTTTTGGGGTGAAACACATGTGCCTACTTGTTACTTTCCTGCTTTCCTGTTTTCACATCATATACTGCTATGTTCGTTAGTACATTATAGTACATGATTTCATTACATTTCATGCTATGTATTGCCATTGTGTGCATTACTTAGTACATCGTTTTACATAGACATTTGACATAGACATTTCGACATAGACATTTTAACATGATTGACATTTGATCATGTATTTCCCACAAAACATAACTTTGATTTAAACCAAGTTTTACTTCAATACTTTGTTTTTGTGCATATGGTTTAGTTGAGACATTTCACTTGCCATACATGGATATTTGACATAGACATTTGACATGGATATTTGACATAGACATTTGACATGGATATTTGACATGGACATTTGACATGGATATTTGACATGGACATTTGACATGGATATTTGACATAGACATTTTGACATGATTTACATCTTGACATGAATACTTTGACATATTATTCAATACATTTGACAATTGATTTAAACATAGACATTTTACATTGTTTGGTTTGGTTTGATTAAGTGATTAAGTAACGATGTGTGTGTAATATGATACAAGCATGGTGGATACGCCGCTGGTACTTCCTATATATAAGTGTTTGTATGGTATTACATATCGTAGCGTTATTTGAATCATTTCAGTTTGATACATATAACATTTTATACAAATAACATATTTTTCACAATACATTGTTTTACAAGCAACTTATCTTATACAAACTCAGTTTACATGGTTATTCATTTAACCATACATTATTCACTTATTTATACATATCATCTGAACTCATTGTTTTTCAAATGATTTACAAGACAAAGCAAATTACAAGGTTCATGACTAAACATTTTCTCAAACATAAGTCATGAATCTCATTTTCACAAAACCTATGTATCTCACAGGCATTTTTATGTTGACGTACCTATTTTCACATGTGTTTTTCAGGAGCTGTTGCATAAGATGATCAAGATACACATAGGCAGACTTGGGCTTTAGTGACAATAAAAGATGCAAGACTAGTTAATTTTGTTGTATTTCTTTGTTTGTTAAGACATTGTAACACCTTTAATCAATAAAACGAAACTTCAATTGCCATGGATTTGAAACAATTAATTCTGTTACAACACTCCCCGATGTTTCCGCCACGTTTTGTATGTTCTACGTGGTCGGGGTGTGACAGAAAAGATGGTATCAGAGCCAATGGTTATAGGGAATTAGGTTATTAGTAATGCTTTGACCTAGTCTATAACCTTCTTAGGACCCTAACGCGAGTTTACTTGCGTTTAGTCATAAAACAATACCGTCACCTATCCTTAGGCGACGACTACAACAAGAACATAAATTTCAAAACTGCTTTGAAAACTAATCATCTGTTCTAGGATGATTGATTACTAGGTTTTGAACCCTCTATTGTAAGGTTTTGAACCCTCTGTTATACGGTTTTGAACCCCTTTGAGTTTTCAAAACTCTTGTCAAGGTTTTGGGTTTTAATAATGTGAACACGTGCAAACTGGAAGGGTGAATGCCTGTATTCTAGGTTTTCTGTCTAGGCAAGCACTTCGTATACATCTCATCAGACGCGAGACCAGTTGTGCTTACCTGGGAATTCTTGGGATGAGTGTTCACTTATAGGCGAGCATGTCTTCGCGATACATTATTTTTGACCTATTTACTTTGATTAATCACCAGGGTCGTTTGTTGCTTTGTAGTAACAAACAAATGACCAATATCCTTGCTTTCATCAGATTTGTTTCATCTCATTCTTTTCGTCTAAATCTCTCACTCGTTTCTTTTCATGTTCTCCTCTTTTAGAATGCCTCCACGACGCGAAAATACGGTATCTGTTGACGAGCTGGCAGCTGTCATTACACAGCAAATGACTGCTGCAATCCCGATCATCGTTGCCCAATGTCACCAAGCTATCAACAACAATAATGCCCCATGCAACTTCAAGACGTTCAACTCGGCTAAGCCATCAAAGTTTTCTGGGTCTCAAGGAGCGACTGCACTTCTGCAATGGTTCGAGAGTCTAGAGAGCACTTTCAGGCATGTTCAATGTCCAAACGAGCGAAAGGTAGATTTTGCATCTAGTGTCTTCGAGAAACGAGCTTTGACATGGTGGAACGGTGTGGTGAGAGATAGGGGTGCCGAAGTGGCACTGGCCCAAACTTGGGAAGAACTTCGAGCACTAATGATGAAGGAATTCTGTCCTCGTCACGAGATCAGGGCATTGGAAAGGGAATTCGATGACCTTAAGAAAGACAGCGGCGAACATCGAGCATACACTGATCGATATGAGGAGCTGAGCCTGTTATGTCCTACCATGGTTACGCCTTTGGATAAGGCGATCGAAAAGTACATTGATGGTCTCCCTGACTCAGTTCAAGACATTGTTACTGGTAGTAACCCCACTACGGTTAGGCAGGCCATTGAGCTATCTGCAACTCTGACTGAATCTCAGATCAGGAAACGTAAGCTTTTCCGGAAGGGTGACAAGAAACCAATCGAGGAATCAAAGACCATGGATGAGCAGACTGGATCCCTTGAGCGGTCAAAGAAGCAAAAGGCTTCTCAGAACTTCGCCATGGTCGCTCACAATGGTCAAGCCGTCCCCAACCAACCAGCTCAACCCCGTACTAGGAAGCCATACAATGGAACTTCACCCTTGTGCAACCGATGTGGCCTACATCATCATGCTAATGTGAAGTGCCGCGAATGCCAAATTTGTGGACTTAAAGGTCATATGGCAAAAGTTTGCGTTGCAGCAGTTGCACCGAATCAAGCCGACAACAAACCTGCTCGAGCTCGCTTTCCACCAGGTTCTTGCAACAAGTGTGGTAAGATGGGACATTTCCGAAGAAATTGCCCAAAGCTTGCTAATGCTAATCCAGCACAGAGATGAGCATCTGATCGACTAGAAGACAACACTCTTTAGAAATAATCATATCTTATGTATTATTTTCTTTTGTTGTCAAGGTCCATGAAACAGTTGTTATCATTGTTAATAAATAAATCTTTTTATTTACATTACAATGTATATTATGTGGTTGTATGCATAAACAACATATCCCCTACAATACTGACAATCAAGGAACCGCATTCCTTGAAGAACAGACTACTTCCAAATTTCTTCCGTTGTATGATCTCTTACGTTTTCCACGAAAATCCTAAGTACCCGTCTCTTGCAAAGAAACGAAGTACAAGATAAAAGTTATAATTCTGTACGAATACCCCAAGTACCACTATAAATTTTTAATAGGGTACCCAAGGGTATTTCCGTATGTCCTAAATTATTGTGTACCTTAATTCGAATATTGCGTTTTCCTGAAAACGAAAATCGAATTTTTGGTAGATCATCCTATCTTCATTGATGGATTCTTGAAATGATTAAAGTACTAAATGAAATCCACAAATTGGATTCCTGGTGTACTTTAAGTATCCGCGTCCAAAGATAACAAATTAATAAACAAATTAAACAACTATGTGATTATGTGTTTATGTGTTCCCTTTTATGTTTTTGTGTGATCCAAATTCTTGTCATTCAAATTCTCGTAGAATCTTCCATATCTTTGGGTGCTATACTAAATCCTCAACGGGCTTGTACGTAATAGTAAAGACCCTTGGATTATATTGTACCATTCCATAATTAGAACCTGAGAGGTCTAGGTAAACAGATTGATCCAAAAATCTGGTTAGGAAAATCATGTGATGATATAGCTGAAAGGACTCCTTGGTGGCCTAATTTAAAAGGATCCTTTGTTGATCTAATTAAAAGGACCCTATGGTAGTCTAGTCACACTCATCACAGGTTTGATTATCCTCCCCACAAACATTTCAAGACAAGTTGTGCGGACTATGCAAGGAATTGCATAATTATGGATGCATACATAATTATGAAATTCAGTGCACAGAAACCACAGCAAATTTTGTCATGTGTCTAGAGACTATTCCGTTCATTTTTGTTTCTGAAGATGTAAAATGACTATTCCGTTCATTTTTGTTTCTGAAGATGTAAAATGACTATTCCGTTCATTTTTGTTTCTGAAGATGTAAAATGACTATTCCGTTCATTTTTGTTTCTGAAGATGTAAAATGGCTATTCCGTTCATTTTTGTTTCTGAAGATGTAAAATGACTATTCCGTTCATTTTTGTTTCTGAAGATGTAAAATGACTATTCCGTTCATTTTTGTTTCTGAAGATGTAAATTGGCTATTCCGTTCATTTTTGTTTCTGAAGATGTAAAATGACTATTCCGTTCATTTTTGTTTCTGAAGATGTAAAATGACTATTCCATTCATTTTTGTTTCTGAAGATGTAAAATGACTATTCTGTTCATTTTTGTTTCTGAAGATGTAAAATGACTATTCCGTTCATTTTTGTTTCTGAAGATGTTGTGGAAAATGACTATTCTGTTCATTTTTGTTTCTGAATAATGCCTGTTGAAAATAACTCCGTTCATTTTTCATTTCTGAAAAAAATGTTCGTTAAATAGAAATTACAGGATTACGTCTTGTTCATCTTTGATGGTTATTTAACACAAAGTCACAAATAGACTCCTACGAATTAATTTCGGGACGAAATTTCCTAAAGTAGGGGAGACTGTGACACCCGTGTCACTGCGACCATCAAACAAATACCAAACCAATGAAATATTGTATTTCATACTTGGGATTTGTAAAAATATGTGTATCGTTTACACATATCAATTCTTGTTCGATTTCAAGCTCTAAATCGCTTTCTGGAAGGTTATACACGCACTGATGTGTAAATATAACCAGTTTAATGCAACGAACACTCCGGAATAGTGAAATAGGCTTAACATACCTTAAATAACCTTTACATAACTTAGATATAAGTTTTGGAAGGTTTGGTGTGGTGAAATCAAAGTTTAATCGCTTACAGGGACTAAATTTGACAAACTGCGAAAGTATGCCAATTTGAACTGTAACAGACCTTCCGGAACATGACCATAAGTTAAACATACCATAAATATCCTTTACATAGCTTAGAAATAGGCTTTGAGGGGTTCGGTGTGCTAAAATAAACTTTTGGGTCATTCAGGGACTAAAAGTGTCAAAAAGTGCACAAGTTTGCATTTTCGCGCATAACTTACGTTCTGAATACATCCGGACATCCAAAAATTTATGTAAGCACTAAAATATTTTATTGTAGTGTTCGCCATAAGAAAAATCCATTCGTCACGTCATTTGGATCGTTTTTCGCGTTTGTGCGCATTCCGTCGTAATTAAGCGAACATCGCGTTCGTACGACCAAACGAACCAACATCCGGCATATTTTTGAGCATGTTTTGAGTTCCCTATACTTTAACTTCATTTTAGAGCCTTGAAATGAGGTTAACGGGGTCCAAACGCATCGAAAAAGGGCTTAAACACGTGCAGGGACCATTTCTGCCAATTTGGAAACATTTCTGAAACAGAGGGGCAGTGGCGTAGCGCGAGCCCTAAGGGCCTAGGCATTCGCGCTACGCGAGTGCCTTATCTGGGCAGAAATATCAGTTTTTCGCATTCGGGACCAGATTCGATGTATTAGCCGTTGTTTAATTCACAACCACACATTCTAACTTGCTTAGTCAGCGGATAAGGATGGAATTTTAGGCACCATAACCTTCCGACACTTGTACGGATATGATTAAGGCACGGTATTCGACAAACGATCTTAACGGTTCGGGTATTCCTATAAATACCCCATTACCCCATGCTTTAAAATCACTAGAATTTTGATTGAGAAACTCTAAGTTGAAACCATTGTTTCATACCTGAGATTCTTAAATCGAGATTAGCATTCGGGGACCCTTCGTAAGTATTTTTTCGTTCTTTTCCTTATTTTATTGCTTTTCGAGTCCGAAAGTCAAACTTTGTTTGACTTTCAGCGTTGACCAGTAATGGTCAATGCGAAGTTCTTTTGAACTTCGCAACGTGAGTGTAATCACGTTGGTCATAGTCCCTTGGGACTATGCCCACTGATTACCACGTTGTCTAGGGTCGTAGGGTAAGCGATCTAATGAATCGCTTATACCTCGAACCCGACCCATTTGGTCGATCATTAGGATCCGACCAAACACATTAGGTGACCATAGTAGGTAGGGAATAACCTTCCGAGGTTATACCCTATGGTCGCATCGTTTAAGTAGTTGTATGATAGGTAGTTTATATGCCTTAGGTAAATTACCAGAATACCCTTTTCATGTATAATTGGTAATTAAGCATATGTAACCTAAACCTTTGTCACATAACTGATTATGTAATATGTATAGGCATATAACACTTGTCATAGGGCTAGTTAGGCGGTCCGAACGCGTTTCACGCGAACGACGCGTTAAAGTAGCATAAGCTACCTAAACGGGTTGTAATGGGTCGTAGACACTTAGGTTAAGTTTCATTTAGTATGTAGGCTTTGATTAACCATATCACATGAGTTCCTACACTCATTTGGTTTACAAACCCTCATGCTACCCAGTCTTCCGATTTAGGTCCGGTTTATTAATGTAGTTACCTATATTAGGTGCCGTTTGATATTCCGCGATCTCTAACATTGCTTGGTGGTTATCCTAGGACTTCTGAGCAATCTCAAGTGAGTACATAGACCCCTCTTTTACTGTTTTCCAAACTGTTTTGGGGTGAAACACATGTGCCTACTTGTTACTTTCCTGCTTTCCTGTTTTCACATCATATACTGCTATGTTCGTTAGTACATTATAGTACATGATTTCATTACATTTCATGCTATGTATTGCCATTGTGTGCATTACTTAGTACATCGTTTTACATAGACATTTGACATAGACATTTCGACATAGACATTTTAACATGATTGACATTTGATCATGTATTTCCCACAAAACATAACTTTGATTTAAACCAAGTTTTACTTCAATACTTTGTTTTTGTGCATATGGTTTAGTTGAGACATTTCACTTGCCATACATGGATATTTGACATAGACATTTGACATGGATATTTGACATAGACATTTGACATGGATATTTGACATGAACATTTGACATGGATATTTGACATGGACATTTGACATGGATATTTGACATAGACATTTTGACATGATTTACATCTTGACATGAATACTTTGACATATTATTCAATACATTTGACAATTGATTTAAACATAGACATTTTACATTGTTTGGTTTGGTTTGATTAAGTGATTAAGTAACGATGTGTGTGTAATATGATACAAGCATGGTGGATACGCCGCTGGTACTTCCTATATATAAGTGTTTGTATGGTATTACATATCGTAGCGTTATTTGAATCATTTCAGTTTGATACATATAACATTTTATACAAATAACATATTTTTCACAATACATTGTTTTACAAGCAACTTATCTTATACAAACTCAGTTTACATGGTTATTCATTTAACCATACATTATTCACTTATTTATACATATCATCTGAACTCATTGTTTTTCAAATGATTTACAAGACAAAGCAAATTACAAGGTTCATGACTAAACATTTTCTCAAACATAAGTCATGAATCTCATTTTCACAAAACCTATGTATCTCACAGGCATTTTTATGCTGACGTACCTATTTTCACATGTGTTTTTCAGGAGCTGTTGCATAAGATGATCAAGATACACATAGGCAGACTTGGGCTTTAGTGACAATAAAAGATGCAAGACTAGTTAATTTTGTTGTATTTCTTTGTTTGTTAAGACATTGTAACACCTTTAATCAATAAAACGAAACTTCAATTGCCATGGATTTGAAACAATTAATTCTGTTACAACACTCCCCGATGTTTCCGCCACGTTTTGTATGTTCTACGTGGTCGGGGTGTGACATATGGTAACAAGAGTATGCTGTTCTAAGATCAATTCTAATTGCAGTTTTTTCAACTCTCCTGTTCCAAATGCAGCCGATGAAACCGGAGCTGTTATCTCGGTTGTTCAGTACTTTCGTGATAAATACAATGTTCATCTTCGTTATCCTTTGCTTTCTGCAATTCAAGCAGGCACTGATGCTAAACGTACTGTTATTACATCCGAGATGATTCAAGTGAGTCATATGAAACAAGTTTCTTTGTATTCAATTGAGAGGAACCATTGCATTACATCCCCGTTGAAAAACAGAATCGATAAATTTAAGGAAAATGGGGTTGAAAGATGATAACCCAACAGTGGAGGATCTCATTCTACAGCTTCGATAAATTCAGGGGTATTCTCAAATAATGTTTCCTAGATATTTGAAGACCGACAAATGTCCAAAGTGCTGCTTCTTCGTTCGCGTGAAGGAAAGCTACCGCGTGAGAAGAATTTACCTTGCAAAATAAAAAAAATAAATCGACACCTTCAATACGCATCGTATAGGCCTATACGATGCGTATTACTTTTTGGTAAGGGGACATTGTAAGCCTTTGACAGACATAGAAGTTTGAACCTATCTAGGGGTGTTCAAAAAACTCGTGGCTCGCAGCTCGCTCGAAAAAAGCTCGAAGAAAGCTCGGCTCGAAATTGGCTCGGTTGTTAACGAGCCAGCTCGGCTCGGTTTGTAAACGAGCCGAGCTCGAGCTTGGTCTGGCTCGGCTCGTGAGCTGGCTCGATAAGGTTTACATCCTTCATTTTTTTTGTCCCACATCGCTTAGAAAACAAAAACTAAGGGATTATTTCCCCTATAAAAGAAGGTAAAGACAATGTACAAAGTGAATTAACTATTTATACTTACATATTTAGCCATATGGTTAAATTAAATGGCAATTATGGCCCTTAGACTATGAAGAAATTCATTTTTAAGTAGTAAATTTGTGGTTTTTTGTTAGTTCGAGCTAGATCGAGCCGAGCTAGCTCGAATTCTAATCGAGTCGAGCTCGAGCCTCAAATCTCAGCTCGATTTGAAATTCGAGCTCGAGCCGAGTCAGCTCGAATCGAGTTCGAGCCGAGCTCGAGCTAGGTCTAGCTCGGCTCGTTTACAGCCCTAAACCTATCTGAATATGTATCGTATAGGCCTATACGATGCGTATTAGGTGTGCCGAGTTAATCCACCCCAATAATACAACCCTAAACCAAAGCGTTGTCTTCACCGATTTTTCTGCCCCGTCGTCTGCATCAGTTTGTCTTCATTGGACCATTTACATCATCCGAACGGTAAACCTAAACCCTAATTCTTGCCAGTTACTCATTATATGATTTCAATTTCAAATTTCATCCTTTACTATTTCGAATTCGTTCACAATTTCATACAACACACGGTTAAAATTGCTTAAGGACATCTTTCAGCCTCAGAATCATAATTATCAATCTTCCCCTTTCCTCATAAACCTATTTTACTGCCATTAACTGATCATTTAGTTAGTGATTAGTTGTAAAACTAATTTAGTGTGATTATGTTCATATATTGCAGTTTCTTTGTTACCAAACCAAATATTGGGTAAAACTAATAATTTAGTGTGATGATGTTCATAAATTGCAGTTTCTTTGTTATCCAATATTTGATCTGCTTGAAAACCACTGCAGTTTCTTGTAACTCAACACCGCTTGCCTTAATGGTCACGGCTAACTATGGAATGGTTCGTGGACACGCCCCCGAATAGCATTTTGTTTAGAACTGGATTCTTGAGTCACCTTACTTAAGGACTTGTCAATGTGAAACGGACGCCTTCAGAGGTTTGGATGTGCTGTTGACAAGGTTTGTGTGTGTGTGTGATTGTTTCAAATTTCTGAATTCTGGTCGAATCCGGATCCATACATAGTGAATAAGGACCAAAAAGTTTAATGTTGGTTAATTTTTTAAAAAATGTTTATGGGTGTCAACGAGTCATACATAATATATTCCCCTCATAATATATACGATATACAATAATGTATTAGTTGAATATGCATAAGTATGAACTAAATTACACCATGTATGCTTGGCGTTAATCTATGTGTCTACCGTTTATACTAGAGAAGAACGTGGGTGAATTTAATTGTTGAAAAGACTTTTAATATTCTACATGGCCAGTTTATAGTAGTAATTGTGAATTATCTATTTTGAGAACTTCATGAACCTAGTGTTGAGATTGGGTTATGTGATTTTTTGGCCCCTTGTAGTCTTGTTTGGTCGTAGATTCTTTTTTGAGTTGATTAATGTTGCATAAGACACAAGTGAAATAAGCTCTTTGCAAACCACAACTGAAAGGTTGCATACATAAACATTCCTTCCAATTCTAGCAAAGCCGATTAACCATTGTGCACACTAGTAGCTATTTTAAGCAATAACATAGGGATTAAGATTGATATTTGTTAGCAACAATTGAGAATTTAGTTGTAGCTTAGATACCTCACGACATTTTTGTGAGATTATGTGTGTATTCATCTAGAGTTCTGAAATCTAGTAAATAAGTTAATCTTTTCGTTTGCAAAATGTGCTCTTCAATGAGTAAGGAAATAATCTACTTTGATATTAACATGTGTGAGTGAGTAAATATGTCCATGGAAAAGTTTGTTTTACCATTAGATGCGGGAATAGGCTCAAAATGTCATTGACCCAGTAATCCCATAACGATTCTTTCACCGGCCCATTATCACTTCTGAAGTCCAATCCTCTTAAGAGTCTTTCATGTATAAAATCCCTAGGGTTTGCCCAAATAGACATTGTTTTCTTGTTTCTTCTTCGAACTACCGTCTTTCCCTTTTCGGTTATTGCCCAAAGAGACATTTTTCCCTTTCAATCATCGATAGGGAAGAACCGAAGAACCGATGGTTGATGTAGAAGAAACAGAGGGAGAGATGGTTGAGAGGTTGATCAATGATGAATACAATTATTGGGAAAGTTCAGCCCCGTTTTTGTACGATTTGGTTATTTCACATGTAGTTGAGTGGCCTTCACTCACAGTCGAGTGGCTCCCCTACCGACAATCGTTCGACGGGCGCTACTCTGTCCAAAAGGTTATCCTCGGGACTTACACTACAGATGGTGAACCTAATTACCTAATTATTGCACAAGTAAAACTTCCTCTGTTGGATGAGTATGCATATGATGAAGGATATGGTATTGGCTGCAAGGTTTGAGATTTCTTACTATAAGTAGATCTATTTTTGGAGTATGCTATCTAACCTTCAAGTTTCCATCTACATTTGCAATTTCAATTTATGTGCTGTTTTTTTTTTCTTTGAGAAGAGGATATTTGAATGAGTTTCTTTTACAGATAGAAATATTGCGGCGAATCCACCATGATGGAGAGGTGAACAGAGCTCGTTATATGCCCCAAGATCCTTTTGTTATTGCCACCAAAACAATAAGTTCAGAAGTGCATGTATTTGACTACAAGAATCATCCAGCTAGACCTCCTATTGGTGGCAGAAGCAATCCCGACTTAAGATTAACGGGCCACTGCAGGGAAGGGCTTGGATTATCGTGGAGTAAAATAAATCGGGGTTTTTTATTAAGCGGATCTGACGATGAGAAAATCTGCTTGTGGGACATTAATCAGGTCCCACTGAATAAGGCTATAATAGGTGCTTTGCAAACATTCAAGGTACATTTCATTAACATATTTATGAAACCGTGTGCATACCGGACATTAATCAGGTCCCACTGAATAAGGCTATAATAGTACTCAATGTTGTTAAACCTGTGTTAATAAACTAAGAGCATTTCTAGATTATTATTTGTAATTCATTAGAGGCTGTTTGGTGACTTTGGTCCATGACTAGCTTAGGTGTGTTGGACTAATCTTGTTATTTGCTGTTTGCATGGGGACGAGTTTGAGTTAGGGGCTGATTGTTTAGCTCTTAATGAGCCTCTTAATGGTTCAGACCTCTTACTGGTTCAGTACTTAGTGGTTCAGACTGTTTGTTTCTCGAGCAGATGTCTGAATGGTTCAGACATTTGCCTCTGAACGGTTAAACATTATACTGGCTCTTAGGCGCTGTTTGTTTTTTTTGAGGTAAAACGTCTGCAGTCTGCGGACCACATCTGCAGACATCTGCAGCTGAAGAGGTGGACCAAACCTCTGTAGTCTGCAAGAAGAAGACTGTTTATTTTTTAACTTATGCAAACCAGATTCAAAACACTGATTAAAATAGAAAACTATACAAAAATTACAGTCAAGTTTCAAAGTTCAACCAGATTCAAAACACTGATTAAAATAGAAAAAAAAACTAGTCGACATATGAATCAACTATACAAAATTTACAGTCAAGTTTCAAACAAACCCCACAAGCAATTACAGTCACAAATCAACTATACAAAAATTAAGCAAGAAATAAAATTAAACAGAAACCTGTAGAAGCAGATAGCGTGGCTGCACAGGCGGTTCAAGGCGCCGGCGGTGGTGCGGTCGTGGCGGGGCGGCGACGGACGGTGGTGCTCTGGGTGCACAAATCAGTTTTGGGATCCTGACCTCAGGCTCAACATATCTGCTTCTTTTTTTCAGGCGGGGATTTGACGGAGGAAGATAAGCGACGGAAGGGGGGTCTCCGGAGGAAGATAAGCGACGGAAGGGGGGTCGCCGGAGGAAGATAAGCGACGGTGGAGGTGTCGGCTGGCCGGAGAAGATGGAAAACTACTACTGTCTTCACAAACTTAAACCGCCGGAGTCATCTTCACAAACTTAAACCGCCGGAGTCATCTTCTTACCTGATCAACTTCGGCTGTTTCGCTTTCGCCGGAGTCATCTTCTTTGTCTTCTTCATCGGAGTCGCTTTCACAGATTTAACAGCCTTCTTCGCCGGAGTAGCCTTCTTACGGCCGCCGGTGGTGGTGGCGGTAGCTCTTGCTGCCGTGGTGGACTTCTTACCGGCCGCTGGTGATTTTGATTTCTGATGTGGAGAAGAGCAGAGCTCTAGGGTTTTGTTTTTTGAGATGTGTTTTGGAAGAGCAGAGGTCTAGAAGAGGCTTGAAGATGTGAGGCCAGGTCTGTGCGAAGAAGAGGTTTAGAAGAGGTTTTTTAATGAAACCACTTCCAAAAAACAAACATGCTGCAGACTCAAACGTCTGCGCGTGGTCTGCGTGGGGTAGACATAAGAGGTTTGGAAGTGCTTTTCACAAAAAACAAACACCCCCTTAATGGTTCAAGACCTTTTATTGGTTAAGTACTTAATGGTTCAGACCTCTTACTGGTTCAACACTTAATGGTTCAAACCTCTTACTGGTTCAGCACTTAAAACATTCAGAAGTTGCCAAACAGCCCCTTACAGTCGGTTATGTAATTGAGTCATTGTTTATTTTGTTTGAATTTCAAATAAGTTAGGATAGTATAAGTTTATTTATTGAGGTAATCTAATAAGCGTTGGAGTGCTAATATGTTTAGGATTGGGTCTTTTATAAATAGTTTGATAGGTTATTAGTTTGGTGTGTATTTTTCTGTTTAATTTGATTAATAAAAAGAGTTGATCATTGTCCTTGGTCAATATCGTGTTTGCGCAGTTAACCTTTATCTTTTATGGGCCATTAATAAGGTGAACACTATAGACGGTGTGTGAATTTCCACCTGTAATTTTATTACAAGCAAAAGAATATGTCTATCTTATGATTATATTTTATGGTTAATAGGTTCATGAAGGTCCCGTAGAAGACGTAGCATGGCATTTGAAGCATTGCTACCTGTTTGGATCATGTGGCCGTGACGGATATTTGCACGTATTTGATTTACGAACTACATGCTTCACCAGGCCTGCTCGAAGTATAATAGCTCACCAAAGGGGGGTGCGTAGAAAATTTCAGTTCCTCTTTATTTCTGTATTAATCAATCTATCAATCATAGGAGTATAAGTGTATAACTTGTAATATGTCAGTTCTTCTGGACTGAATTTGCAATTATGCTATTACGCGATTGAAAGCTATATTGTATATGTTGTATAGCATAATTATAGCCTGTTAGTTAGAATAGGTTGTGAATTAGGATGATTTGCTTTGATTTAATTTCCCTAATAATATCTAAGTTTTTGTGGTTAATGTGTATATTATGATGATTGCTAATACATCAAGTTTATCATCTACTTATTTTTATCATGCACATCATCTTGGATTATTGATTTCGGTTCCATTGATACTAGAATACCGATATTATATTCAATTCTAATGCCCATATACCTCATAATTGAGGACAACTTACTTCTAAATCTTTATGTCCAGTTATAGGCATCAGATCCAATAGCAACACACCAAACATGAACTTATACATATTAATTTTTTGGTGGATATGGGCATGTGGCTCCTATTA
>JARYGA010003400.1:0-44694 GCA_030545235.1 Helianthus tuberosus | reverse complement strand
CCTTAATCATATGATAAGTTGACCTTGTGTTACAGAAACACACCTATTACCAAATGAGAAATGTTGTCTTGGTTGCTTTTGTTTTGTTGTCTGAATTTCGTGTTATATTATAAATATGCGCAATGAATGAATATCTTTTGTTTTGTGTTGACCTGCAGTCGTGTATAAAAGTTGCGTTGGACTTTGTCTCTCCTGAGAATGTTGGTGAATGTATCCAGTTAACAGAGGATTTCCGCATTCTACCTCAATATCACAGGGCAAACGAAGATAAGTTGGAGGTAAACAAACAATCTTGTTCTCAAAACACTGAAAATAAAATTTTGATTTTCCATATGTATGCTTCAGTACAATCCTTCTTAACTCATGATTCATCTTTTTTTTATGGCACAAACTTTTTCATTGATTTATAAAAACCAATGGTCCTATTACTTTATGGCAGGTGAAGAAAATGGCCCTTCATGCAGTTGCGGCAGCTATAAGGGACTTGGGAAAGCCAAATGAAACCATGTAAGCTCAATGCATTTTATGTGTATGCCAACTTGTGCAGGTCTGCCCATGGCATTATAGCCTAGTGGTATCTTTGGGGTGGGATAAGGCTTTGAGACCATTAGGTTCTGGGTTCGATTCTCACAAAGGGGGTTTTTTCCCAGATTTATTGGGTTTCCTCCTGAATTGGTGTATAGGCATTATAGCCTAGTGGAGATGGATATAATCGGGTGTTTCTGCTGGTGGCACAATGATACTCCAGTGGTCCGTCAATGATCCTAATTTGCCGTTCAAAAAAAAAAAAAAAAAAAAAAAACTTGTGCAGGTCTGCCTGTACTAATGAAACTAAACAAACCAAACCCAACCCCTATGTTCAGTATGCTTGAAGATTCTGTAGTTTTTGGTTCAATAAATTTACAGAAACCATTTACGGTATACATTTCACACATGAAATGAAATGTTGTCGTTTCAGTTTTGTATTTTTAACTTCTTTTTTGGGTTCAATAGTGTTATGTATGGATGAGTTATTGTTTTGTTTATGCCCAATCTCAGAGATGACATCAAATCCGAAGAGACAACTTCAACTGAAGAGCAGCCTGAGAAGACTAAATAGAAGGATGAAATTCACAAGTGAGTGGCCCAATTTTGTAGTGTATCATTTGGATGTATTTGGGATTTCACAATTGGTCAATGGTCCAGGTCAACTCTTTAATATTGTATGTATCACTAATTTACCAACGGTTTGTTTATAGCTCATTTTTGAGCTTAAGATATGGATGTTGCAAGTTTTGTCTGAACTGCAAATGCACGCCACATTCTGCTTCAGAATTTATGCCGAGTTTGATGGTTTTTATTTTTTTATTTTTTTAGGAAGGTGTATTTAAAGTATAAAAAGGATTTTTAAGATTCTTTATGTATGGTGTTTTAAAAATGGGGTAAAATTATTCTACAAATGCTCCTAGTAAAAATCGCTAGGCGTTAGTTGGTCGGTGTGGTACTGACTAGCGATTAATCAAGATTAATAGGGATTATATTGGATCGGGATTTTTATATGTAATTTTTAGTTATATATATACACACATTTTTATATGTAGTTTTTTAAAGTAGACATGTTTTAACATCTCGTTGACCCATTTTTTAAGTAATTGACGGGAATTTATAAAGTTTCGTCGAAATTTGGCTGGGATCCGGCCAAAATTTGGGCAGAACATGACCGCTTATTGATTAATCGGACAGTAATCGGTGAACCTCCGATTAGTGATTAATTCGTGACTAGTCGGGATTTTTACAACTATGGTACAAAGAAACAATGGATTGGCAAATATAACACAATGTCGCAAAATATAACACGATGTTGAAGAAAAAAGACACGAGTCGCAAAAAAGACACAATGATAAATAAAAAGATACTATGATTTAAACAAAAAGTCTAAAAATTGCGACTAGTCAGCGACTAATCGGCGATTAATCGCTAGTCGGCCAGTAACTGAGTAATTTTTCGTTAATCAGTCCATTAACCGCTAGTCGGACCTAGTCGGCCAGAAATCGGTGATTCCGGCAAAAAACCTGTATATTCCGGCTAAATCTTCTAAATTCCGGTCAGTTTCCAACCAATACATGTGAATTCCAACAATTAATCTTGTATACTTAAAAATATGAGTTGAGTAAGAGTTAAAACATAGCTACTTAAAATATTAACCTATAAAAATGTGTATATGTATACATAAAATTGAAAATTACATATAAAAAACCCCGATCCGATTAATCCCGAGTAGTCGCTAGTCCCCACCTCACCGGCCGACTAGCGACTAACGAGTTCTCCAACCTTGCTAAAATCTTCAAGCTAAACATCTAAAAATAAAACCTAAGATCCCACATCGTAGATCCTAACCTTAAAAATTGAAAAAAAGTTTATCACTCGGAGTTTGTAGCTTTATGAAATTATTATTATTACTATATATTACTGTATATTACTATTACTATATATTACTATATTATTATTACTATTACTTTACTATATATTAATAAACGAATTGAAATGAATAGTGATTATAATATTATAATAATATATAGTTTTTTTAATACTTTTATAATTTTAATATTATAATAATAGTTATTTTTTTTTACTTTTTAACTTTAATTCTTTTTTTAATATTAGGGGTTAGGATAAGCTTGGTGTCAACCGGTATCAAACTAGTACTGGTATCGAAAATATCGGGACGGTCCTGTTCGGTATCAGTACAAGAAGGTAAAAACCGACACGAATACAGAAAACACCAAAAGTTGATGCCGAATTGATATTGGAAATCTTTTGGTTCGTGAAATTCAGTGTTGCTACCCGGTACCATTTGCTCATCCCTAATCACGGTTACCGTGAGAACAACGGTATTGTACAACTTTTTTTTGGTGATTTTCTTCAACTTTTAATTTTTTCTTTTTTTTTAGTTTCAGGGGTAGGAATGAGCTCGGTGCCAATTGATACAGAATCAGTATTGATACCGAAAATACCGGTTACAGTACCGGTATATGAAGGTAAAAAACGATAGTGAACTGGTACCGGGAACGCCAAAAGTCGGTACCGAATTGGTAGTTAAGATCTTTCGGTTCGGCAAATTTGGTACCGGTACCCAGAACAATTTGCTCATCTCTGACCGCGGGTTTCAAACGAACAACATCGTTGTAACACTCCGTGTTTTCGGGAAGTCAAAGTCAAGGTCAATGTCAACGACCGATTTCGCGCAACTTGACTTGTAGTGAATTTCTTTTATGTGTTTAATTTAGTTGTATTATGTGGAGTAAGTGTCAATAATTACAATAATCGACGTATGAAATTCGCTATTCAATCGACCTATGACTGTGAACTATAGGAAGTGACAATGCGAAAAAGTTAACTAATCGATAATCAAACTATGCTAATCGAATCGACATCGAATCGAAGCGCAACTCGAACTACGCAATTTTAGTTATTGTTATACGTGTGTGTGTGCCTTATATGTTACTTGTGCATGTTCATTTATGTTATGTGTGGAATCGCAATCGAACTCGAAACACAATTGAACTCAATCGACATCGAAACTCGAATCACAATCGAACTATGATAATTAGTGGAGAAGGGATAGTGCGAGATATGAGTGGTTGGGATTAAAAGTAATTTGAATAGGAAACTCTATCGCATTCTCACCACTCGCAATCGAAATCGAAACAGCAAAAATCGTCACGCCAAACATCCGAGCCAAGTGCCATCCGGCCGGATTGCCATCCGACCGGGCTGCCACTTGATTGTGGTGTCAGGTCGTCATTCGACCGAGATGACATCCGACCGGACAGTCATCCGGGCGGGATGCCATCCGACCGACCCACTCTTTCCCTTTTTGGAATCCTATAAATACCCATGTCACTCTCAAACCTTTCTACTTTTGGAAACCTCTGTCCGACCAGCTCGTGTTCCTCACCTTTTCTTCGATTTCTCTCAATCCCGGTAAGATCTCGTCCTAAATCTTGTACTTTCTTGATCTACACATACTCTTACACCTTTCTGTCTTTCAAATCTTAACTTTTAACCGTGAAATCATCAAGATTCAAGTGTTCTAGGATGATGTCATCATGGGTTCTTGAAGAACTTCTTGTTTTGGCCTCAAACCACCAAGAACAACCTAGATCTAACCGATTTCCACACAAATACACAAAGATCTCGTAGAGATCTCAACCTAAACATAGTGGAAAAGGATTGAAAGATGGTTTCTAACTTTCTTTCAACCCTTTTACACTCAATACACTCGAAACCGATAGAATCAGACTCTGTTCTAGTCTCCTACTCACTCTTAGTGTTGTACTAGTCCAAGATCTGGATTCTACTCACGAGACCACCGATTTCGGGCTAAACAAGCACAACCGTCTTGAGCCGGTAACCGGCCGAACAAGGGTGATTCCTGGTCGGTTTGGTCACACGGGTCAAAACGGAGTTCTATTGGTTAACACGTTGTCAAAACATCTCGATAAAACGACAAACAACCAAAACGACCGAGTGTAAGACGAACGGAACAATCGACACGGAATGCTGTCCTACCGGATGACCATCCGAACGGATTGCTGTCCGAACGAATAACACCTTGGGTCCCACACCTCATTAACTCTATATGAAGTTTGAGTATCGAACGAATTGCTATCCGATCGGACTACCATCCGACCGGATTACTCTTCGGATCATGAGATACTAGGACTTTAAAGACTTAAACAATTTTCATCATGTTCATTAACAGGGTTGCCACCCGGTCGAATGGGCATCCGACCGAGTGACTCTTCTGTTATGAAATGTTTCCACAAAGTAACCTCGTCACTAAGGTCGCCGTCCGACCGGACTACCGTCCGACCGGATGACAATCCGAACGGATTGTTATCCGCACGATTGACTGTCCGATCGACCGACTTGAAGGATGGAGATACTTCAATGTTTTCAAAATGCTACAACGAAAACTTCAAAAGACAAACCATCATACACAAACACATTCATCTCATAGGAAGAAACAATCCACTCGAATAGTCATCCGACCGGACTACCGTCCGACCGGATGACCATCCGAACGGATTGTTATCCGCACGATTAGCCGTCCGATCGGATTACCATCCGACCGAACTGCTATCCGATCCATTCCCCCTTTGTATCGTTTTACGTGTCACTTATCGTTATCAATCCATTCAGGCTAACCTTACTCGCTAAGCGATCCCTTCAATCCATCAACCGCTGTGAGTATACTCGACCCCTTTTTGCTTTATGCACTTTTGGGTGTTACATACGTTACAACTATTCAAATCACATCAAACACACTACTCAATACTATTTGAACGCTAACCGTTAATGCATGTTATACGTGGCTTATGAATGCTTGTTTGTTATGTTTACACATGGAATGCTGTCTACTTGCCTTAGCAACGATAGTACTATAGTTTGGACTCAGCACCCGTTCACACGGGGGTTGTTAAGGACAATTACTTGCATGGATTACAGTGGTAATCATGTATTGCGAACTGCCTCGGGCAGTCAACCCGCAGTCATTGGTATCGATGGATCTATGTCGATAACTAACGTGCTTCATTTCACTATGTGTACGTGTTGGTTATGCGTAAACGAATTCGAACTTTATATGCTATTATCAAACTTGTATGCTCACCTTTACATTTTATGTATTGATTTTATTTTAACGTATGTGACAGGTGCTTAGGATGCACATCTGGTAGGAAATTGAAGCTAGAATAAAGCTTTAGAGCCCAACAAATAGTTGTCTGTAGTAATTGAATGAAGGGTCTCTAGAAGCAGATAAACAATTGCTCTATTTTAAATCTGAGTTGTCGGAACAGAATGATTTGCCTAGACTTTATCTGTAATAATTTGTTTACTGTTTGAGACATGGTATGGGACATGTTAATTTAAATTGAATAGTAATGATAATTGTTATGGAAACTTCTGGACAATCTGTTTCGCTCAGTGCCATGCCCCGATGTTTCCGCCATTGGTTAGGGTGTGACAATCGTTACCATACAACTTTTTTGGTTGATTTTCTTTCGGTTATCTTTTAGTGTTTTTTTCAGCATTTTCTTTTATTCTTGTCAGCAGTTTCGTTCGCAACCAGGGGCGGACTTAAAGCTAGCCCAAGGTGGGCGGGCACACCCCCGGGGAAAAAAAAATTTAGTGCTAATTTCCGTCGAAAATTCCGTCCGCACCCCTTGAAATTTTCCGTCCGCACCCCTTGGAATTTTCCGTCCGCACCCCTTAGGTAAAAAGTGTTATCAATTTATATTTAATTTTTTTTAGTAGACTCTTATTTTTTTAAAAACACTACCTAAATTATATAACTTTTAATACCTAAATAACTAAACACAAATACCCAATACCTTTAACTAGCCCACTACTAAGTCTTAGCCCAATAAACAAACCCAACAATGAACAATATTTCAAACTAAAATAAAATAAACAAGCCCAAAACCCTTACATACTCTCTCCCACTCTCTATCATCCCCGCACGCACGCCAACGATCAGAACATAACGACAACAGCAGCCGCATACCACCGTAATCAGCCATCATACCACCGCCGATCAAACACGGGTAAGTTTATTTGTTATTTTTTTTGATTTTTGGTTGATTTTTAATGATTTTTTGGTTGATTTTTGGTGGGGTGGGATGGAACCGGTAGCCACTGGAAGTGAATTTTTGATGGCAGGAGACATGTGTGCTTCTTGTTAGTGATGATATGTTATTTTGTGGGGGGTTATATATGTATATTTTGTTAGTGATGATGATGATATTTTGTCTTTTTTTTTAAATGGTGTATATGATGTTAGATGATTTTTAGTGTGATTTACATTATGATTTATAGGGCTTGAATACTTGATACATTATGTAATATGTTATGGAGCCATAAACTTATAGATCAATTTATTTGTGATAGCCGATAGGAACCATGAGTAGGGACGTTATGACGCTATTTCTCAAGAGGAAAGTTGATACATCTTCCGAATTTGTTGATTTGGTGATGAGAACTTAATAGTGATAGTTGTATATGTTATATAGAGAGAGTTGCTTAAGAAAGTAGGTTTAGATGATGTTTTGGATAGATTTTAAAAAATGAAAACTCGTAGGGCGACGTTTTAATTATGTTTATAACACGGTTTGACATGTTTTGATGATTATATAAATTTAGTTTGATGTTCTTTTGTTTTACATGACCCGACCCGATACGAACCAATTTTTTTTTTACTTATATACCTTGAGGCCTAAAATTTTTAAAAATGTTCCGCACCCCCATGAAAATATTCCTGGGTCCGCCACTGTTCGCAACACGCTCGTAGTGATTTCAAAACACATGTAAACACAGACTAAATAACAAAAGAAATTCGCCGCAACTCGGCAAACTTCTTTAAACCTAGTTTAAAACATCATTCTTATATGTGTAGTATATGAAATTTAAAACATCATTCTTAGCATATATGTGTAGTAAATATATTTTGTGCTCCCAAGTCGGTCTGTAACACTACGATCTTTTCTAAGCATTTATATTGAAGATTTGTAAAGCTTAGCTAAATTATTATTAGTCGGTAAATTTATTTGTATTTCAAATTTATTTGTATACCTTATCATATGGAAGATCTAGAAAGGATTACGTAAGCTTAGCATGATTGAATAATATAGAAGTTTTAAATTTTAAAATATACTAATCAAGAAAGTAAGTACGTTTGTTTCTAAGAAAAATCAATCAATCAATCAATCAATCAATCATACCCAGTAAAATCCCACAAATAGCAAAGCTATTTGTAGGGTCTGGGGAGGGTGGGATGTAGGCACACCTTACCTCTACCCCTAGGGATAGAGAGGCTGCTTCCAGAGAGACCCTCGGCTCCAAAACACCCAGGAAAGAAATAAATTAAGCATGAGGTGTGTGTGTATGTGTATGAAGCTACGAATGTAGTATGAGTTGCGAAAAAGTGCATGGTAGAACAAAACAAATATGACAACACAAAACAGTCTATACACATAGTTACATATCTACGACCATACACTACACCTAGAAACACAACTGAACAAAACATCCTATACACATAGATACTTATGTACGACCATACACTACACCTAAAAACACAATTGTACCCTTTCCTAGAAATCCTTAACCTTAATCCTACGTCTCCACGAGCTCCTATCATGGACCATGTTCTCAGAGAGGTGCAATTTTTGCAAATCCTGCCTAATCCGCTCATCCCAAGTAATTTTGGGTCTGCCTCTACTCCTCCTCCCCTCCACCTCGAGGGTTTCAACCACTCTAACTGGTTCTACCGTCTGCCTCCTCTTCACATGCCCAAACCATCTCAATCTTCCCTCCTTTATCTTATCTGATATACTAGCTACTTCTAACCTTTCCCTAAAAACATCATTTCTTATCCGGTCTAACCTTGTGTGGCTACACATCCATCTTAGCATTCTCATCTCTGCTACCTCCATCTTGCGTGCCTGTACTTCCTTAATGGCCCAACATTCGGTTCCGTATAACATAGCAGGTCTAATTGCAACCCTATAAAATTTCCCTTTCAATTTTGTTGGGAACCTCCTATCGCACAATACCCCAGTGGCAGCTCTCCACCTACACCATCCGACCTGGATGCGGTGAGCAACGTCACTATCTATCTCCCCATCTCTCTGGACAAACGATCCTAGATACTTGAACTTAGTCACCTGCGGGACCGCTTGACTGTCAATGGTGATCTGAATGTCCTCATCGTTGTCTACTCCACTAAAGTCGCAATACAAGTACTCAGTCTTAGATCGACTAATCTTTAAACCTCTTCCCTCTAAAGCTGCTCGCCACTCTTCTAACCTCGCATTCAGGCTTTGTTTACTATCAGCAACTAACACAATATCATCTGCAAAAAGCAGGCACCACGGAAGAGCCCCCTGAATTGACTTTGTCAACTCATCTAGGATAACTGCAAATAGAAAAGGGCTCAAAGCGGACCCTTGGTGGAGTCCTACCCCCACCGGGAAAGAATCAGTATCCCCTATAGGCGCTCGGACACTAGTCTCAGTCCTAACATACATATCCCTAATTAAGTCAATATACTTCCCAGAAACCCTTCTACTCTCCAAACTATCCCAAATCAGTTTACGTGGCACACTGTCATAGGCCTTTTCAAGATCAATGAACACCATGTGTAGGTCTCGTTTCTTCTCCCTATACTTCTCCATCAATCTCCTTAGAATATGTATTGCCTCCGTAGTCGATCGCCCTGGCATAAAACCAAATTGGTTTACCGTGACTTGGGTTTCTCTTCGGATTCTCGTCTCGATTATTCTCTCCCATAATTTCATAGTGTGTCCTAGCAGCTTAATCCCTCTATAATTCCCACAACATTGGGCGTCCCCTTTGTTCTTATACACCGGTACTACTACACTATTCCTCCATTGATCTGGCATTTTCCCAGATTTGAAAATAAGATTGAATAAAATAGTTAGCCAATGTACTCCTTCTTCTCCCAAGCATTTCCAGACCTCAATCGGTATGTTATCCGGCCCAACTGCCTTAGCCCTTCCCATCTTTCTAAGGTTTGTTCTCACCTCCTCCCGTGTGATACGTCGACAGTAGCCGTTATTCCGTAGTCGCCTTTGCGTAGGTGAATCATCATTTTCTTCAATTTCTTGTTGGTAATCCCTCCTGCCATTGAAAAGATTGTAGAAGTACACTTGCCATCTCATCTTAATGTCGTGTTCTTTGACTAGAACGCATCCGTCCTCTCCCTTTAAAAACTTCACTGCTCCTAAGTCTTGCCTTCTACGCTCTCTAGCCTTTGCAATCTTGAACATGTCATGCTCCCCCTCCTTTGTTTCCAGTCGATCATACATCCGCTTGTAAGCTGCGTTCTTCGCCTCTGACACTGCCTTCTTCGCCTCTCTCTTCGCCTCTTTATATCTATCCCTTAAAATCGCTTGCTCCTCCTCGACTGTACACCTCAAAAGATCCCTAAAGCACCCTTGTTTAATCCTTATTTTAGTATGCACATCCTCATTCCACCACCATGACTCCTTATGGCCACACCTCTTTCCTTTTACAACCCCTAGCGTTTCCTTCGCCACATTAGTAATGGTGTTTGCCATGTCCTCCCACGTTTGGTTTGCGTCCCCATCTACTCTAGGCGATGTCATTAAGAGGACCTTATCTCTAAACTCTTCGATTTTGTCGCCCTTTAACATACCCCATCTAACCCTAGGTCGCATTACCCTCTCTCCCTTGGTCAGCTTTCCTCTCATGACTATATCCGCCACCAATAAACGGTGTTGAGTCACTGCTGTCTCCCCTGGTATAACCTTGCAGTCCCTCCACCACCTTCGATCTCCTAGCCTCATCAAAATGTAGTCGATCTGAGTGTTACGTCCGCAACTGCTAAAAGTAATCAACTGTGATTCTTTCTTCTTAAAGAAAGAATTCAGAATACCTAGGTTGTGGGCCACCGCAAACTCTAGCAAATCCCTACCAGGGTTGTTCCTATCACCAAAACCAAAGCCCCCATGAACCTCACTAAAACCATCACTATGCCTACCAATATGGCCATTAAAATCGCCTCCTATGAAAATTCTTTCTTCCCTAGGTATGGCCCTCACAACTCCGTCTAGGCAGTCCCAAAAATCTCTTTTCTCTTGATCCCCTAGTCCCACTTGTGGGGCATATGCGCAAACAACTGTCACCACTTCCTCTCCTAGTACTAATCTCAACACCATGATCCTATCGTTGTATTGTATCACCTCTACCACATTTTTATACAAGTTTATATCAACTAGAAAACCTACCCCATTCTTTACCCCATCAGACCCTGAATATAACAACTTGTACCCATTGCGCTCATCCCCTTTATGTCCCTTCCACCTAGTCTCCTGAAGGCACGCTATCTCTACCCTACGTCTTTTTAGTGTATCTATGATCTCCAACAACTTACTACTAAGGGTTCCTACATTCCACGAAGCCACGCGCAAACTATACCCCCTATCTTTTCCCCTCCCTGCACCCCTCGTCCTCGAACACGATCTCAATGAAAAATCATGATATCTACCGTCTATGATTGCTACAAATCACCCGATAATCCAAAAAGGGCACACGCATAACAAATACTGATCAAATAGAGCGTTATAAATAAGTTCACACAATAAGTCAACAATCACAAATACGATCAAGAACAATGTCTAAACAATAACACCACAGGTAAACAGCAGAATAAGATAACACAACAGGTAAACAGCAGGTAAACAGCAGAATAAGATAAGTTCACACAATAAGTTCACACAATAAGGTAACACAACAGGTAATCAGCAGAAATAACAACACAAACAACCAGACGCGAGTATCACAGACAATAACAGCTCAACAAACAAGAGGATATCAACAAGAGAATATAACAAACAACAAATAAGAAACACAGAATATATCAGCAGCAATAAGAATGCCTAGATGCAACAGGATGTACCCTTCCTGTGTCCCGATCAATCAAACCGGTCCAACTACCCCGGCAACAAGAATGCCTAAATGCAGAGAACGGAAAAACAGAAATATAACAAGGAAAGATCTCACCAAGGCAGCAAACCCCAGCAAGGGTTTCACCAGTTCAGATTAGGATTTTACAACCTTCTTGGGTTGAACCCTACCCGAACAGCAGCTTCCAAGTTTCTTTTTCCACGAATTCAAGCACCGCAACAAGGTTGTCAAGATATGACAACACAACCGGAAAATCTGAAGTCGGCAAACGTGAGTCCACCAAGAGTTACAGATCTTTGTTGCTTAAAACACTTTCTTGGGCCTAAATTGAACTTCTGGCAACCCAAAAACGAAAACCCCCAAATTTAAAATTTAGGGTTCGTCACTTTGTTCTCTGATTTCTTCCAAACGAGTGAGAATCGTAAGAAACGAACAGTGAGGTTTTGTTCTCCTCGAAAAAGTAATCAAGTTACACCCAGAAGGCACTCGATTTGGTGCAGATTATGCGAAGCTAGAGGTTGAAGATGAAACGAACAGTCCACGCTAACAAGACCTGAACAAGAATCGCCGGCCGGAACTCGCCGTAGAAGAAGAAGAATCGCCGGCGCCGTAGGAGGAGAAGAATCGCCGTAGGTTAAATGTTAAGAAGAAGCGCCGTAGGTTAAAATTAAAATTGTAAACAATGCTTGTTTCTAAGAAAAACTTGTAGTGTAATGTTTTCGAATGTATGAAATTTTAAATAAACTAGTATTAAACCCAGCGCGCGTTGCGACGCTAAATCCAATCGTTAAGATAAATTTTGTTTGGTATTTTTTGAAAGACAACACAAATTTCATTAAAAGCAAAGATAGAGGCTGGGAAAAAAAATACAGCCATCCATCAGGAAACAGAAACAAAAGCAATCCAGCCACAACAAAGCAAAACAACATTTGCATCAAAATATCAAATTTCCCCTAATCAACTTGTGCTTAACCTAAAGAAAGCTCATAGCTTTAATTTCTTCTATAACTCTCACCACCAATATGTGCCCTTGGTTAAAAATAACGCGTTCCGGTGTCTCCAAATACAATAAATAGTGGACATCACAACCGCATAAAAAACCTTCTTTCTTTTCTTTGACCTGAAAATATGATGATGTAAACCCAAAAGGTCCTTGACACTGAACGCAAACAGTGGTGGAATAACGCACCATTGAGCAATTAGTTCCAAATAATATGAGCAAAGGAGCACGACACCATTGAGCAACATACCAGTAAGAGACTGAAAGCAATGGAGATCAAATGTATCCGCTTCAAGAAGTTCGATACCAGAACCAGAGCATCCATGAATGGGGGAGAGTTGCTGAGAGATTGCGTGCATTGAATGCCACAAACTGGCCAATCTCAAGCTATCATTCGTATCCATCCTTCCTTGTAATCCATAATCCTATTCCAATGTTTGATTATCATTATTATTATTATCCAAGATCCAGATAATAATTCAAATAAAATCTGGAATTATTGGGAATTACCTTGTAGAAGATGAGACCCTCTGATTTGTTGATGATGTAGAGGCTGTAAATTGCTGCCATAGATCCACTTGCCGACAGTTGCTTCTTCTCTTTCTCAATTCCCATGTTTTCACTATTTTCTTTTTTATTACAACTATAAAAGCACTCAAACATGATTCAATAAGGGCAAAACTAATCATAGAGTCGTTGAGTCGGAGAGTATAGAGATAAAAATTAACATCATCAATTTGCTTTATATTCATAAAAATCGTCCACAGCATACTCTTAAATTAAAGAAAACAAATGCAATCCGTATATTCACAAAATTCTTCTTTCACGTCAAATACATGAACCCATGGATTTCAGGATTTGTCCTTTAAGTTAATAATATTCACATTTTTTTAAACACACGAGACAACACAAAAGATTGAAAATTAGCATAAAAAATCAACAAATTAAGTAATTAACTCCTGGATGGCTGGAGGTGGACGGCGCTGGGGCTACCAGAGGCTTTTTATTATTTTTTTTAGCGGCTGGACTTTGTGAATGTGTGAGGTGCTGTTTTTTTTTTCAGATGTAAAATGTCTGTAGTCTGCGAACCACATCTGCAGACATCTGCAAGAGAAGATGTGGCCCAAATGTCTGCAGTCTGCAAGGAGAAGAGGGTTTGTTTTTTTTTTCTTCATAAACAATTTCAACCACACAACTCTCTCTCTGCTCTCTCTCTCTAGAAGCTCTGTCTCTGCTCTCTCTCTCTAGAAACTCTCTCTCTCTCTACAACCACCACCACCACCGCACCACCTCTGCCACCACCACCGCACCACCTCCGCCATCACACCACCGCCATGAAGCACAAAAGAAGCACAGAGCTTCATCTCTTTGCAAAACCCTATATTCAAACACCCCCCCACCCACTCGAACTCTTTCTCCCTCGCTCGAAGGTGACCAGCCGGCCACCAACAGTGGTGGCGGCGTTTGATGGTGATGACGCAGCAGAAGCCGAGGTGGCGGTGGCAGCAGCGGTGCCTTGTTCCGACGGGTCTCTCTCTCTCACATGTCTCTCTCTCTACAGGTCTCTCTCTCTCTACGCTCTCTCTCTCTCACAGATGGGTTTGGTGGTGGTGGGTTTTGACGATGGTGGTGGCGGAGGTGGTGGCGGAGGTGGTGGCGGAGGTGGTGGTGGCAGGGGAGAAGTTTTTGTGGTGTGAGGTGTTTGGATTAGGTTTTGTGAAGATGTTTGAAGCAAAGGTTCTGAGCTTTTTTTTGAAGATGAAAGAAGCTATTTGTAGATCTTTTAAAAAAAAAAAACAAACAGTCTTCAACATCTTATGTCTGCCCGCCTGCAGACATAAGCATTTTGCAGATGTTATAAGCAAAAACAAACAGCACCTGAGTGAATACTGAATCGTCTGTTTTACTATATTTCTAGGGTTCAAATGCATTAACCCAATATTATTTATCCACAAACTTAAACCCACAAGACCACTATTCAATTTCTTGCATTATACTTGCTTCAACCAACAACCAAAACAAACCACCACGTGAAAACAAAGAGCAAACAAAATAAACTCACCGTCCAAGACGGAGTCTGAAGGTGAAGTGTGATAGCGAACAACAAAGACTACCCAATCCGAGTGGCATTTAAATCCTCGCCGGCAGGGGTGTAGCATTTAAGGGGCCGGGAGGGGCGCCCGACCCCCCGAACTTTTTGCTCAGTAGTGTTGTACATATAGTTTTCGTATAGAAATTTTTGGGTATATACGTTTTCAACCCCCCGATTCTATAGAAATTTTTGGGTATATACGTTTTCGACCCCCCCCGACGAAAACTTCAAGCTTCGCCACTGCTCGCCGGAACCTCACCAGAGGTAACCTACTCCACAGATCAGCATGACTCGTCAGATTAAGGTTCATGGACAACCGATCTAACCAAATAGCCCACATGCAAGATAAAAAGGCTAACCCGAAATTGCCATAACTTGATCAGAACCCTAGCCGGGAAACCTAGACTCGACGACTTTGTTTCTGTGGGTGGGAGGCAAGCACACATGGGGCCGGTTGCCGGAGATTCTCCGGCTCCGGATCACTCTCTCTCTCCGCTTTCTTTCGCATCTCTTTTCTCCCGTCTCTTTCTGTGCCTGTATATCTCTTTTGAGAAGATGGGAAGAAAGCAGGATGAAACGTGTAAAATAGTAAGCCATGTATGTTTTTTACTGTTCATTTCAACTCTCCTATTAATAGATATTAATTATTGATTTAAATGATAGGATAAATATAATATGTAAAGTATGAGAAGGTATGGTTGTTTGTATAGATTTAGATTTTCGCTACCTCGTAGTCGGGAATCTAAATTTTATTATTGTATGACATTGATATTGTTATAGTATATAATATTGATTGCGTTATTGTATTATTGATATTGAAATGTGACCATCGAAACTACTGCACCTAAAGGTGATCACTGAATCACTGAATATGCTACTAAACGTGAACTACTGAATATATGTATTATATATACTAGTCATTTACCCGTGCGATGCGGTGGAAGTGGCGATTTACAATAGGATACTCGTTTACTGTTAGTTTATTAGTCGTCTTGTGATATATTGTATAGTACTTAAGTTAGTTTTCTTATTCATGTTATGTTGGCACTGGTTTTTCTGTTAGTTTATCGATTCTTTGGTGATATACTTTTGTTAATTTTTTTAGGTGTAGCTTCGGCGTGATCTATCTGCAAGAAGAGTACAAAACAAGGAAGTAGATGCAATTAAAAACAAGAAGAGTACAAAACAAACAAGTAGCTGGACAAAACATCAAAAACAAAATACGGGGAGTCTCTTGTATCTCTTCCTGTTTTACCAATACATCCGTTCGCTCATGACTTTCTTGTATCTTCTCCTCTACTGTTCCAAATTTCGACACATAAAAAAACAATGTTAGACGCTTACAAGTGTTTAAAAAAGTAATTTTTGAATGCAATTAAGGCACAAAATCTACTAACTTACCTTTATTTTAATACGAATGCGATTCATTAATCACGTAACACTTCCTGGTAGACAACATTTGATGTGTAAGCTCCGCGTTGTTTAAAATCTTTGGCGAGATGTACCAACACCTTCGTATTTTGTCTTGAAATCCCTCTTGATAACGCCACATAAAGTTGTCCATGTGAAAATCTAGAATCCGATAGATAAATACCAATGTGCGGAATCGTTTGACCTTGAGCTTTATTAATCGTCATGGAAAAGCTAAGTCGAATTGGAAATTGTTTTCTTTTAAGCTTGAATGGGAAAATGTTATCTTCAGAAAGGGTTAGAGGGATTCTTTGCAAAAAAAAAAAAAAACTCTTTTTCTGGCATGTTGACCGACTGCAATTTTTGCATCAATAACATTTCGCATGAAACCTTTACATATCAACCGCGTGTCATTACACAGGCCATGTGATGGATCGATATTCTATAACAATATTAGTGGGCATCAAATTCTTAAACGAAGCTTATGAGTCGCAACACCTGATGAAGCTGTTATGAGAGCAATAAGACCACGTGACCGAATTTCAGCAAGCAAGGCATTGTACAAAAATGTTTTTTCAGTTCCACCTAGACCATCAATAAAGAAGACGTATGGAAGATCATTATCAACATGCATCATGATCTCATCAAACACGTTTTTTTGGTCCGGATTAAGTGAATCTTTGGCACTCAAGTGTTCAGGTTCCAAAACAATCCCACACTCCTCTTGTAACTCACGATAACCTACATCCTGTAAGTTAACATCGTCTGTTATCTTAGGAAGGTCGAATTCAGTGATATTTTTACCCATAGATTGTAGAAAGACACTAATTTCGGTAAGAACCGTATTTTAAACTTGTTCGATACTTTGACAGTGTAACCGATGATCTTCAGATAGTGAATCAAAGTGGTCATTCCATAACTTTCGAATATCTCCAGGTTGGCAAAAAAACCATTATGGTCGCAAATAAGCTTCTAAGAGCATTGGGAAACTGAAATAGAGTGGCTTCTTCGAGACATTGTGATAGATTTTCATCGTCTTCTATTAAGCCTATATCAAGAGCTGCTTTTCAAAACGTCTCACACCTTTGACCATTAACTGTGCAAAGATGTTCAAAATAAGTAGGCCCTCTGACATTTGACAAAAGTAGGCGTAAGTAGTACCTTTCTCCTGCGGCTGGATTAGCGAAACAATACGACCTCTTTGTTTTTTACCGAAACGACGATTCCAATGGCGTGTGCTTCCATTCCACGTGAAGTGTTTTGGAAAATCTTTATACAAACATACCCTTGTTGTTTTATCGATTCTATTTTTCTCAAAAAATGTTGTTAGCATGGTTCTTTTATCCCTTTCCCTATCAACAATATTAGACATTATGTCATCAAAAAATCGAGCCGGGGGTCTCACTGGAAGCAACCTCTCTATTCCTACGGGGTAGAGGTAAGTGTCACACCCCAACCGATGGCGGAATCATCGGGGCGCGACACTAAGCGAATCAGATTGCTCAAGAGAATCCATAACAACTAAATTGTGTTAGTGCGTATGTCTGTTGACTTCGTCTTATGTCTTGTATCGAGTCATGTAACTAGAATAGATAGACCAGGACACGTTGTTCTAGAGAAACGGAAAACAGGTCTGAACCAGCCACTTCACACGAAATGACCAGTTCGTGCAACCTGGCCAGGTCGTGCGACCTGGACCAGATCGTGTGGATTGGTTCGTGCGATCTGGATCTCCTATGAATAGATGAGTCTTGGATTTCATTTGTAACTTCAGATTCCGGTAGCGAAGCTCTGCCGAAGTGTCGCCAGCTCATGTAAACATTATCAAATCAATACAATCGACATTTAATCTACTTCTAAGTGTAAATCTAGCTGCAATGAAGATCAAATCAATGAATTCCACCTCTAATTTGATCTAGAACTCTTCTGATCGATTCCTCGATCCTACAAGTGGTATCAGAGCGCAGGAGGAAGAGTTCTTACCATTTCAGCTTGATTTCTTCAAAAAAAACTTCTTTCTACTCATTTTCTACATTTTTTCTTCAAAATTTCAACGAATTTACGGCTAAAATGACCTGATTTCGTGTTATATCTTGTAAAACACTGTTTTGAACAATCCGTGAACAAATCAGAACCAAATTCAACCTAAAAACTGATCAAAATTGACAAAATCATGAACTTTTGGACTTAGAATCCTCAAACGAGGTGGATATTCATTCAAATCGTTTGAATTTTGAACCTAATCGTGTGAAAAAGTGTCAGATCGTTCGAGCTGAACAGCCAAGTCGCATGGTTTGAACCAGGTCGCGTGAGAGTGTATCAGGTCGTTTGGGGATATTGCCAGGTCGTTCGGAAAATCCTCAGGTCGCGTGAAAATTTAGTTCAGATCGCTTGAGTTCAAATCCCAGGTCACACGGTTTGAGATTAGGTCCAGATCGTGTGTGTTAGGTCCAGGTCGTACGAGTTGAAAGTATCCAGGTCATACGAGGAGGGTTAAGAACATTCAGGTCATTTGAGGTTCACCAGTTTGCACGAGTTAATCCAAATCATTTGAAGAGTGTGAGATCATTTGAACTTTGTGTTTTTGTGAATCTTTTCATCGAAACATGGAAAAATAATTTTACAACGCATTTGCTACCCCGATCACTATGGCTCAAAACGTGAACTTAGAGAATGAAATGGGCACCATGCAAAAACCACCTAAGCTCATGAATATCGAGGAGTATAGTGGATGGGAGGAACGTTTCGAAAATTGGGTTCAAGCGAATCACTTAGAGGCGTGGGAATGTGTTGAAGAACGATATGTTAGACCGATTGATGAATACGAAGAGATTGTTGCTATTAAAGATTTAGATGACAAAGAGAAAAAGAAATACAAAAGTGAAAAGAAGATGATCAGTATATTGCAACAAGCCATTAAGGAAGACATCTTGATCTTATTGCAACACAACGGAAGTGCACACTCAATGTGGAAAGCACTAAAAACGAAGTTTGTTGGAAGTTTAGACATGATCAAGAAAAAAAAATCGCTTTTGAAGAAAGAATTTGATCTATTTCATGGATTGAAAACTGAAAACACCAAAATGATTATAGAAAGATATTGCAATTTGGTGGTTAACATGAAGCGATTGGATATCAAGAAAGATAGAGAAGAATGGGTGGAAAAGTTGGCCGATGCGTTGCCACAAGATGTTTGGGGCACGTATCTTATGATTTTGAAGAATAATGGTGAATTTGCAATTCTATCGCTGAGCAAGTTTATTGAAAAACTCGAAGTTCAAGAGATGGAACAACGGAAGATGGCGAAAATGAAGAATTCTAATGGTGAACAGGACATTGGTCTTTACTACAAAGGAAGTACGATTGATAAGACCAACATTGCACCAAAGATCGAAACTGCATTTAACGCAAACAGTTCTTCTGGAGGGTCATCTCAAGGATCAAACAACAATAATGGATTCTCTTCATATCCATCATTTGATCCAAATTTTTCAGCAACCAATTCTAAACCGCAAAACTCATACAACAATAATGGCCAAGTACTACAATGCAACATTGCATTACATCTTCAGAATGGTTAGAATTTCTCGGAAGAGGTTGCCAAAGGTCATATGTCTTTATTGGTGACCATATTAGAGTCTTATGAAAGTTTGGTAGCCGGAAGGATTGGTAATCCAATGTTGACCAAAGAGGATTATGATCAGATTGATGCTGAAGAGATGGAACTAATGGATATAAAGTGGTGTATGGCTAGTGTGTTAAGAAGAGCTGAGAAGTTTAAACAGATCACTGGAAGAGATGATTTCCGTGATGCTGGAACTTCACCCTTAGGTTTTGATAAATCTAAAGTTACTTGTTTTCGTTGCAGGGAGAAGGGGCACTTTAAGCGAGAATGCACAAATCGCGAAGCAAGTTGAGCTCAAAATCCATTTGGCAACAATGATTATCATCGAAAAGCGATTTATCATCAAATTGCTCTACAGCCGCATCAACAACAATTGTTACAAACTTCACATGCTAGGAAGGATTTGATCGAAGAGCCATCAAAGAAAGCTTATCTAGTTCATTAAGAAGATGAAAGAATTCCAGAAGGTTTTAATTGGGATCATTATGATCCTAACAGAACTTCAGATTCTAAAGCATTTGTTGCTCAAATTTTTGAAGATTCAACTGCTGAAGATGAAATAGTGTATGCTTATTACGAATCTCAGCAATTCAGTCCTAAAAAAAAAAGAAGAAGAACCAGTTTCAACAGAAGAGGCTTCAGAAAAAGCACCAATCTTTGATCACTCATCAGATGAAGAGAGTGATGATGACAGTAAAGAAATTCGAAAACTTGAATATTATAAAAGAGAATTTTCACCTGATAGGTATAATTTGTATTTTGAAGGTAAAATGGAAGAGATCAAAGAAAGACAAGCTGCAAAAAAGAAGAATCATAAGGCAGCAACTGTTGAAGAAAAGGTCAAACCTGAGGAAAATGTTCGAGTAGAAAAGAAGCAGGTTAAAGAAATTCTAGCTATCAAGGTTGAGAAGGAAGCAGATACTGAAAAGATACCTGAGAAGTGTGAAAATTGTGATACTGTGAAAAGGCACAACAACAAATTGATTCATAACATGAACAGACTGAAAGAATCTTATGATGTTTTAAACAAAGCTATGAATCAATATAGCAAGTCAAGCAATGAACAAGAGATAACTATGAAGACACTCAATGGAGCGTTCATGACGAAGCAGAAAATCATCAATCAGTACATTGAGAAATGTGCTGAACTTGAACAAAAATTGAAAACTCATAGGATAGAAACTGAGAGGGTAAACATGTTATTGAAAAGTTATTCATGTGCTTCTTACGTGATTGACAGGATTTACCCTACAGTAGAAGGCATGGAAGCGTTTGAAGAAAAGAAATCTGAAGTAAAGAATACTGGTAAGAAACATAGTACCAATTATACAAAGTGTCCACCTCCGCTTGAAGAAGGATATTCTCCACGAAATCCTAATTCAGAAAGAGTAAAAAAGGCAACCAATTTAAAGTGGGAATCTGAAGCTTCAGATGGATTGCCAGATAACATTGACGTCACATTCACATCGTCTGACACTGATCATGAGTCTGAGTTAATAAAGAAAGTGGGCGATCAGGTGTTAGATAAAGATGAAACCGAGGAGTCAAAGTCAAAGTCTGACACTTCAAGTTCAATAGTTGAAAAGTGCAAAAGGGTTTACAATAATGATTTTCTGTTATCAAAAAATAATTTGAATGACGAAACATTCAAAGTAGCATATACTTTGAATGACTCCGACAAATTATATTCTGATGAAGAATTTCCAATAAGAAGTGTACAAACTGAACAAATTAAAAAGGTTTTCAAATTAACAGAAATTAATATTTCTAAAATAAAAGATAAAAATCTTTCTGAAAAACCTAAACAATACACTTCAAGAGTTCAACAAAGGTTAAACAAGAAAAAAAGGTTTTGGTCCAAATCACCATAAGAAACCAAATCACAAAAATAATTTCAAAAAGAAAGGATTAGGTTTTATTCCAAAAGAAAATGAAAAATATGTTAAAGATTTTAAATCGAAAGTTGTTTTTGTATCAGGAACATCTTCTGAAGAAGAAAAAGAGAATTTGTTCAGAAAGCAGATGAACAAAGAATTCCTTGCTAAGAAACAAGAGGGAATGAAGAATGATGTTGCTCAGAAGAAGGAAATGAGAACCTGTTATCAATGTAATAAAGTTGGGCACATTGTATGGAACTGTCCAAAGGCAACCCAAACAAAACAGGGAGTCTCTAAAAACTTGAAAGAAAAGTTGGTTGATAATGAACCACCAACCGAACAATTTAAAGTGTTCAAAAATTCAAAATTTGAGGTTGGTGAAAGTTCAACATGTTTCTTCAAAAGAAGAGTGAATCTTAACAACCAAACGTGGGTTGCTAAGAAATCAGAGGTTAAATCTGGCGATGAATCTGACTCGTCAAAGTCAGAGGAGCCACAAGTTGAGCTAAAAAGAGAAAAGTCAGTACCGCCAATGGATGATGTTAACTTTCCACCATTGCAGGCTGCAAATTTAAAACAAAAAGTTGGAAAAGTGGAAATTTCGAATCAATTCTATTCTGAAAAGAAAGAATTCGATGTCGAAAAGGCTTTTAATGGCAAAGTGAAACATATCTTTGGCAAGATGGTTGATGGAAGGGAAAAAAGGGTAAAAGAATTTTATGAATCAAAGAGGAGCACTTACACACCGAGTGAAAATAACTCGGATGCACCCAAGGCTGGTCAGGCTTGGGTGTCAGCATTCTTTGTTTAAAATCCTGACTTGCTGGAGCTCCCAAGTTGGTAATCGTGGAGCATGAATCGGCATCATTCTTGAAAAATGTTTTGTGAAAAACTTTCAAGTAATAGTTTTTACAAATGGTTGAAAGAACAAAGTGATGAATGACTCCCTATGATGTGTAAAATCAACAAAACTACTTTTCCAGAAAAACCATTTTGATTAAAACAAACTTAAGTGTTTTGAAATCAAAATGGGAAAATAGTTTGTTGTCAGGGGGAGTTCTGATTGTTTAAGCCAAGAGAATGGAGAATTGAAGCAATTCACATCAGTTTGTCATTTTATTTGTATAGTTTATTGCTTTTACTTTTAAATTTTCCCGGAAAATCAAAAATTGAAACATATTTTTGATTTTAGGGGGAGTAAAAAATTTAGAGATTTTGAAAATTTGAAAAATCCAAAAACATGATAAAATCTAAAAACCAAAAACATCGAAAAATCAAAATGAGTTTTGTTGTGAAAAAGAGGAAATGATAGTACATCAGTAGACAATCACAGTACGCTAAAGAATTGGAAAGTTAAAATGTGATAAACGGTCTCACTGATGATATGTCAGTATGTTTTTACATGCTTAGTAGATTGTTTTCAAGATATAAACCTAAATATCAAATACTTACTTATCTCGTGGGGAACATCTCTCGGATATATAGGTAACCCCTGAAATCTTGTTTGAAGGGCTTTCTATTTCTGACACACTAGGTCTTTGTGCGTGATGATATCTAGGGTATTATACCAGGACTTCTGATTTTGCGGGAGCAATAGCCTAGTCCTCGTATAATACTCTGCACTGCTTTAATCATAAAACACACCCTCAGCATAAAAAATGATGAAACATTGAAAAATGCTAATCATGTGCTGTTGAAGAAAAGATCCCCAAACAGGACATACCTAAAGTCGAGCCACCATCTCTTTGTCTGAACGGAAGTTCTAACCTGAGCTCTCATGGCCTCGCATTACCCGTTTACAGATATCATTAGTGTACATTCACCTGTAAGACTGAATATAGGAGTCTGGATACGGGAGTATATTCTGAGGTGGGACACGCGAATAAGTTTAAGTCCTTAAAACACTAAATTCGTATCTCGAAACAGTTGAACTTTGTGTGAAAATTTAAGTGGATCAGTATACTGACAATCTAAGTGAATCGTTTAGAACTTAAAGTCTAAAAAGGTCAACGGTGCTAGTGATTTGTCAAAAACTGATATGATCTTATTACACAAGCTCACAAAAAGATGTTTGTATATAGTTTATTTTCCAAAATCCAAAAAGATTTTCAGTGTGTTTTAGCATAAAGTTTTGAAAATTCAAAAAGTTTTTTTTGTTATCTTATTTTCGACAACTGATTTTCAAAATTCCAAGTGCTGAACATGATGGACAACAGGGTTGGGAGAGTTTGTTTGAAATGAGAATTGATTTTGAAATGATTAAATGGTTCATTAATTTGAAACAAAATTTGAGTGTTACGAATACAAGTGGTCAAGCAGAGATCATAAATGAGAGATCATGTTGATTTGAGAATGTTTCAAGTAGTTTCTAAAATTGTTATAAATAAAAAAACCTTATGTTTTGGGTAGAGTATGTGCAGGTAAAAAGCTTTGAAAGAGCTAGGTTTCGACTCCTGAGGATTTTCCGCATAAGCGTATGCAGATTAGAGCCAGGTTTCCGATTCAAAGCTTGCAGATAGTGAATTCCAGACTGTGATCCCAGCTTATCGAAAGGGGGAGTCTGAAGACATAAGAGCCAGATTCAGATCTTGGAATAGCGTTCGAGATAGAAGCTGCTAATGCTGAAGAGTTTAATGAATCAAGAGACCTGATAAAGAGAATTAGAGAGAGAATAGAGCCAGGTTGAGATTCTGTTAGAAAAGGAGAGAGATTGAAAAATGCTTACAGAGACAAATACATTGGAAAGAGCGAGAAGACCGATCAAGACTGAAGACTCAATACACTAAAGACTCGTCAACATCCAAGGGGGAGTTTGTTAGTGCGCATGTCTGTTGACTTCGTCTTATGTCTTGTATCGAGTCATGTAACTAGAATAGATAGACCAGGACACGTTGTTAGAGAGAAACGGGAAACAGGTCTGAACCAGCCACTTCACACGAAGTGACCAGTTCGTGCGATCTGGCCAGGTCGTGCGACCTGGACCAGATCGTGTGGATTGGTTCGTGCGATCTGGATCTCCTATAAATAGATGAGTCTTGGATTTCATTTGTAACTTCTGATTCCGGTAGCGAAGCTCTGCTGAAGTGTCGCCAGCTCGTGTAAACATTATCAAATCAATACAATCGACATTTAATCTACTTCTAAGTGTAAATCTAGCTGCAATGAAGATCAAATAAATGAATTCCGCCTCTGATTTGATCTAGAACTCTTCTAATCGACTCATTTGATCGATTCCTCGATCCTACAAATTGCGACAATATGTAATACATTCATTATCCCATACTAATAAACAAATACAATCACATAAGTTGTCACGAATTCCGTGTTCTCTCAGACAATACAAATCCGACAACCTAGATTTTAGGTGTGTTTCTAGACTTCCTAGCTTGATTTGATGTAGACTGCGACTAAACTTGCAACATACATTAAAACAACGTCAATACAAGAGTATTGGCGAGTATACAAGTTTTGATAGAGTAGCGTAGTAGATAAAAAGTGCTGCGAATTACCACATACATAAACGATATACGACAACATATATACAAGACAGATACTACCAGCTAAGTCGCTCGAGCTGCGATTGAGATTGCTATTCATCCTAACTAGACCCCGTCGGGTTCAATAGTACTATACTAGTTAAGGTGGGACCTCGCGAGTAAAAGTCCTAGCACATATGTAACTAGCATCACGTGTTAATATGTAATTCAGTCATTCGCAAGTGATAAATAGTTTAAGCATTCGATTAGTTTGATTCGGTAGATACGTATGTTACACCCAAAAGTGCGATAAAAAGGGTTCGAGTATACTCACAGTTCGTGTTCACCAAGTAAACACAATCTTGGATTGAAGGGAGCGCGTACGAGAGTAGCCTGATCACAGAATGATAGCATAAGCGATGAATGGCATGTTAACGGCAACGAGCGACTAAGTGAAGAATGGTAATCCGATCGGATGACAATCCGAACGGATGATCATTCGATCGGATGTCAATCCGTTCGGATGGTCATCCGATTGGATGGCCATTCGGTCGAATTGACATTCGTTTGGGGAGGATATGTTTGTGTATGATGGCTTTGAAGTTTTCGTTGTAGCTTTTTAAAATCAGAGAAGTATCTCTACCTTTCAGGTCGTTCGATCAAACGGTCATCCGATCGGATGGTCGTTCGATCGGAAGGCGATCCAATCAGTGAGACATTTTCGTTGAGAACAAGTTCATAGCAGGATTGTCATTCGAGCGGATGGCAATCCGTTAAAACTGATGATCTTTGAAACTTTATAAAAAGTTTAAGTGTTGAAGACCAGTGCAATCTGATCGGACTGTCGTTCGATCGGATGGCAATCCAATCGGATGGCAATCCGATCAGACGACAATCCGTCCAACAATCTGATCGTTCTGAAACTTGAATATTTTGTTAAGTTTTGAAAGGTTTTGCGGTTTGAGCGAGACGGTATGTCAGCGTGTTAAACAATGGAACCCCATCAAGTCCGAGTCGTCCGACCAAAGTGTGAATCACCCCAGTCCGTTCAGCCAACTGTTCATGACGGTTGTTCATGTTTAACCCAAAATCGGTTGTCTCTTTGATAGGAACCAGATCTCAGACCGACACTTCACTAAGAAATGAGTGGAAGACCTGAATGAGCTCTGCTTCTATCGGTTTTGAGTGCATTGAGTGTAAAAGATTTGAAAGGACTTGAATCAGTTTTGAAAATGTTTAGATTTAGGTGAAATCAGTGTGTAACGTGTTGAAATCTCTTAGATCTGAGTTGTTCTTGGTGGAATGAAGCCAAATCTAGAAGTTCATAAGAACTCCATGATGACATCATCCTAGGACACCTCAAATCAGACGATTTCATGGTGATAAGTTAAGATTTGATTGATGAAGAAGTGGGTGTAGATCATAAAAGTACAAGATTTGAGGTAGAAATTTACAAAAATCGCGAGGAATCGAGAGAAAATAGTCCAAATGTGTGCTGGTCGAGTGAGAGCTGTCACATCACTTGAACAGTGACGTGACAAGTGATATTTATAGGTGAAGAGGAGAGAAAGCGATGGAGTGCAATGGATCGGATGGCCTTTCGATCGGATGGCCTTTCGATCGGATGGCCATCCGATTGGATGGTCATTCGATCGAAGGCTCCGGCTAGTTGCGTTTCAATGTTTTGTTTCGTTCGTTGAGCATTGCGATAGTTTGCTTATACATAAAGGGTCGTATATAAATTTCCACATTTTCAAGTATTCGTTTCGAGTATGCATTGTGTTACGACGCATCACGGCTATTGCGGAGGGTAGAAAAGGTTCTCACTCGACGTCATCGTGAGCGTTAGTACATGCGGTGTGATGTGTTATAGCGATAAAGTATGAGTAATATGCGAAAATCTGCGAAAATAGCGTTGTATCGCGATATAGTTACATTATGATCCGAATCTCTGGTGCTAGGCGTAACGAGTGTAACGAGTAGTAACATCGCACAAATGTGCGGATTGTTACATTCTCCCCTGCTTTAGGAAATTTCGTCCCAAAATTAATCCACAAGAAGGGGTGCGAGGATTGATGCGAGTGAGAGTTGCGATAAAAGCGTCGAGATAAGCGGGCAATCGATTGAAAATTGGCGAGTGGGAGTGCTATTATGGCAAGGCGAAAGCGGCGAGTAAGCGATTCGTATAATAAAAGATGATAACTCACAAAAAGGTGATTCAAGGTTGATTAATTCGATGCGAAAAGGTTTGAAAAATACTTGTTTATGAAAATTTTCTCACAACGCGGTGTTGAGCTGCATCGATGCTCACACTAGCGCCATAAGAGAAGTTTTGTTAAGTTACTAAAAAGATTTCAAGGTAATAAAACTCGTTTTGCGAAAATTTTCTCATCACGCGGTGTTAACTTGAGTCGATTGTCACGCCAGTATCACAAGAAAATCTTGTTTTGTACAAAGGTTTTGTTTAGAGTTTTAGAAGTTTCTTCCTTCGTTTTGTAAAAGTTTCATAAAAAGGCTTTGTTTACCTCAAAGGTTTTATTAATACCAAAAACTTAGATTTAAAGTCGGCCCCGCATGGCACCTTCCCACGAAAGTTTGACAATATGGCTAAAACACTTATATATAGGAAGTACCAGCGGCGTATCCACCGTGTTTTAGCTATATGGTCTCCGTCCCGTGAGGCAGTGTCATGTGTGTTGACATATTACTGATAGATTTTGATTATCTCAGTCCAAGCGAGGGATGGTTGGACCAAGTTTAAGAGAAGGATTGAGCAAACTGAGCGATGAAGTCGTTTGCGATCTCAGTTTAGCGACACGAGCGTGTGCGATAAGCAGCGGGTGATAAGTGAATAGCGATGAGCGATAAACAACATGCGCGAGTAGATTAAATAACACCACAATTTTAACTAATCGTTAAGCCCCACATGGCATCTTTCCACGAAAGTCTGCTGATATGGCTAAAACACTTATATATAGGAAGTACCAGCGGCATATCCACCATGTTTTGACCCTATCAGTTTTGTCTCGTAAAGCGAGGTCGTGTGTGCTAACATAACACTGATAATAATGAACGTCAGGCGATAAGCGGTAAAGGTATCGAAACGATGAGATAGGTGCGAGAAGCGTCAAAGCGAAAAGCGACGAGTGATGAGCGATACACGTCAAGCGATCCACAATAAACGAATGAATGATAAACGTCAAAAGCGATAGGAGCATGACAGTGTTTAAATGTCAAGTGTAAAGCGATAGCGAGTGCGAGGTTGATTCTAGCGATAATGCGATTGCGAGCGTGTTGACTTACGAAAAGTCTAGCGATGACACGCTTGAGTTGCGATGAGGTTGTTACACCTTGCGATGTAATTTAGTGTGTCGAAAATAATCACAATAGTATAACAGGTCTAATAACGTTCAACGTTGCATGGCACTTTCTTCACAAGAAATTGGTTGGCATGGCGAAGCACTTATATATAGGAAGTACCAGCGGTGTATCCACCATGCTTCAACCACATGCCTCTGTCCCGTGAATAGGTGTCACACTGTGTCGACATGGTTAAGACGCTTATATATAGGAAGTACCAGTGGCGTATCCACCACGCTTAACCATGCTTTTAACGTTTGGCATCATTGAAACTTACTACGATCTCCGTGCACTGACCACAGTAATCCCGTGTGCACCCGTGATTATTTTGACCCTTGCACGTTTATCGTACCTTATTTCAAGAACGCATAGTGGGGGGTAGAACAAATCATATATTATATAGTGCTAGTATATAGTTTGTGCGTGAGTGAGAGGGAAAAGAGAAATAGAGTCAACGTTGCATCGAGTTGTAGAATAAGTTCAATACACAAAGAAATTAGCAGCGAAAATTGTATTGCTGCAACATCGGTATAAGCATAGTTGACGTTGGTGGAATAGGCTTCTTGCTGAAACTGCGGTTTGTTGCTGGAGCTTCGGTTACCGGGGGGGGGGGGGGGTGCTAGCGTTCCTCAAGTTCGTGGCCCTGTGCGGCAGTGTTGAGTAAGATGGCCCAGGCAGTTGCGTTTTGCGCAATAGCGACAGTTAGCTTCTGCTGGATGATGATATGTGCATGCGTGACACAGAGGATGAGGTCCGGTGTAGGCGCGTTTCACGTGAATTGGAACTGCTTGGAGGGGTTCGGGCTGCGACAGTTTAGTTGTTGAAGAGTTTAGGCTCGAGGTCTTTCGTTTGCGGCTGAGCTGAGCTTCTTGAGGCGGTGCGGTGTCGTCAGAGGATTCGTCTGAGGATTCGTTGGAAGAATCGTCGGAGGAATCATCAGAAGAATCGATGACGATTGTTTGATAAGCCTGTTTGACAGGGTTCTTGGAGAAAAATCCTTCGATGACTCGTTTGTCGTTGATTTCTATGGCTAAGCGGTAGGTTTCTTCGATGGTGGCAGGTCTCGCAGCTTCGACAAAATCGCCCACACACTCAGGTAAGCCGCAAATATACTTCTTGATGGCTTTTTCTAAAGTGTCAACTTGACTTGGGCAAATAATGTTAAGCTGTTTGAACCTTGCTGTAAAGCCAGCATTGTCGCTTTCGACTTGCTTGATTTCCAAAAATTCGCCTTCTAGTTTCTGGACTTCGTGGGGAGGGCAATACTCTTTCTTCATGAGCTCCTTCAGCTCATCCCAAGAGAGGGCATAAGATGCATGGATCCCACGTTTGTTACGTTCGGCTGTCCACCAGTCGAGTGCTCGCGATTGAAAAACTCCGGTAGCGCAAGTGGTACGAAAGTGCTCGGGGCACCCGCTCTGACGAAGGGTCACCTCGATGGCATCAAACCACTGGAGTAACTGAGATACACCTCCTTCACCTGTGAACACCATTGGGTCACAGGATTTGAAGTGCTTGTAGAGGAAAGCAGTTTGCGGTGCTTCGGTCTTAGAGTCTTTCGAGGTTCGAGAGTTGCTGAGAGAGTGCACTTGAGTGACAATTTGAGGAATGACCATGGCCACTTCCTTGACCACAAGCGAGGCAATCCTCTTATCGGCGCTTCGTTGGGCTCTTCTCCAAGCTGTTCGTCTCGAGGTAGAATCGTTCGAAGATATCTAGACAGAGAGATATTGGCGGAGTGAGATTCGATCATAATGATTTTGAGTTAGCGATGCGATTGAGCGCGTTTAAAACTTGTTGCAGGTAGTATAGTAATGCGTATACACATAGGAGCCACATAGGAGACACAAGATTCCTAAGTTCTCACGTATTCACATAAGCGATTTGTTTGTGTAAGTATATATATGTGTAGGGTATACTTGTACTTATATAGTTGTGGAGATAGCACGAGGACGCGATGATGAGAGAGCGAGCGAGTCATTAGCTTTTAGTTTTGTTGCGAATATTTGACTTTTGTTTTAGATTGCGATGGCTGTGCGAGTTGTGCGTTCATAAAGCGGGGAGCAAAAATCGATAAATCGAGAAATCGTTAAATCGTTAAAGCGTAAAATTTAAATTGTCAACACATAAGCGTAAATAAGTTCGGTAAAACGTAAAATCAGCGATCGTAGGCTAGAAAATAGATAGATAGAGTACCTTGGGTATTTAGGCGTTGACTACCCAAACTAACTCAGCTATCCTCAACAAATTCGCACACGCGTTTTGTCTAGTAGACTATGCTTCCACTGGGATGCAGCTCATGGCATTCGTCCTCCTAGTCATCACGCGTCTCGAGTCATTGATATAGTCGAGTCCTTGGTGAGAGCTTTTTAAAAAACCATTTTAGGGATTGGAACGGATTATTAAGTTACGTGTCTCACCCCTGACTTAACAACTTTGTCCCTAGCTGTGGATGTGCTCACCAAGTAATCTCGGGAGTTCCACTAGATTGAAATGGAGATTTCCGTTGAGATATGGATGTCACTCCTAGCTCAACGAAAGTTTCTCGTGCTAGAATAATGCACTGAGTAAGCGATCTTATCGAGAGTTTAGGGTTTTCACACCTAATCTCGACTTGACCACTCAGTTGTATTATGCGAGTATTTTCAAAAACGTGCGCATTGTGTTAGCCTTAGGAAAGGCAAATAGTATTAAGCCTTAGGAAAGGCTTTCGTCGTGCGAAGCTGTAGTATGCGGTGTTCACACAGAGATGTAGTTTTAGCGAGTTCGAATGAAAGCAACAAGTAGGCCCGTACAAACCCCACTGGGTTCACACGAGAAAGCCTGTTGGTACTTAGACTATAGACTAGGTCAATTCTAAGATAACAAACCCAGACTAGGTCATGTCTTTCCTAATTCCCTATAGTTATGGCTCTGATACCAATCTGTCACACCCCAACTGATGGCGGAATCATCGGGGCGTGACACTAGGCGAATCATATTACTCAAGAGAATCCATAACAACTAAATTGCGACAATATTTAATACGTTCATTATCCCATACTAATAAACAAATACAATCACATAAGCTGTCACTAATTCCATGTTCTATCAGACAATACAAATCCGACAACCTAGATTTTAGGTGTGTTTCTAGACTTCCTAGCTTGATTTGATGTAGACTGCAACTAAACCTGCAACATACGTTAAAACAACGTCAATACAAGAGTATTAGCGAGTATACAAGTTTTGAGAGAGTAGCGTAGTAGATAAAAAGTGCTGCGAATTACCACATACATAAATGAGATACGACAACATATATACAAGACATATACTACCAGCTAAGTCGCTCGAGCTGCGATTGCGATTGCTATTCATCCTAACTAGACCCCGTCGGGTTCAATAGTACTATACTAGTTAAGGCGGGACGTCGCGAGTAAAAGTCCTAGCACATATGTAACTAGCATCACGTGTTAATATGTAATTCAGTCATTCACAAGTGTTAAATAGTTTAAGCATTCGATTAGTTTGATTCGGTAGATAGGTATGTTACACCCAAAAGTGCGATAAAAAGGGTTCGAGTATACTCACAGTTCGTGTTCACCAAGTAAACACAATCTTGGATTGAAGGGAGCACGTACTATAGTAGCCTGATCACAGAATGATAGCATAAGCGATGAATGGCGTGTTAACGGTGACGAGCGACTAAGTGACGAATGGTAATCCGATCGGATGACAATCCGAACAGATGGTCATTCGATCGGATGACAATCCGAACAGATGGTCATTCGATCGGATGTTAATTCGTTCAGATGGTCATCCGATCGGATGGTCATCCGATCAGATGGTCGTTCGATCGAATGACCTGAACGGATTGACATCCAATCGAATGACCATCCGATCAGATTACCATTCGTCACTTAGTCACTCGTCGCCGTTAACACGCCATTCATCGCTTATGCTATCATTATGTGATCAGGCTACTCTCGTACGCACTCCCTTCAATCCAAGATTGTGTTTACTTGGTGAACACGAAATGTGAGTATACTCGAACCCTTTTTATCGCACTTTTGGGTGTAACATACGTATCTACCGAATCAAACTAATCGATTGCTTAAACTATTTGTCATTTGCGAATGACTGAATTACATATTAACACGTGATGCTAGTTACATATGTGCTAGGACTTTTACTCGCGACGTCCCTCCTTAACTAGTATAGTACTATTGAACCCGACGGGGTCTAGTTAGGATGAATAGCAATCGCAATCGTAGCTCGAGTGACTTAGCTGGTAGTATCTGTCTTGTATATATGTTGTCGTATCTCGTTTATGTATGTGGTAATTCGCCGCACTTTTTATCTACTACGCTACTCTATCAAAACTTATATACTCGCCAATACTCTTGTATTGACATTGTTTTAACGTATGTTGCAGGTTTAGTCGCAGTCTACATCAAATCAAGATAGGAAGTCTAGAAACACACCTAAAATCTAGGTTGTTGGATTTGTATTGTCTGAGAGAACATGGAATTCGTGACAGCTTATGTGATTGTATTTGTTTATTAGTATGGGATAATGAACGTATTAAATATTGTCGCAATTTAGTTGTTATGGATTCTCTTGAGCAATCTGATTCGCCTAGTGCCGCGCCCCGATGATTCCGCCAGCAGTTGGGGTGTGACAGTAAGGCTGTCTACATCTTACCCTCCTCAGACCCTACCTTAGCTTTGCTATTGGTGGGATTTACTGAGTATGATGATGATGTCATCATCTCTAAATCTAACCATCTAATTATTTGGGAGATGAAGTTGGAAGGCTAGAACAGAAGGAAAGATTTGAGAAAGAGAGAAGGAAAAAATGCGCCACATAGCCTCTTGGGGCGATATGTAGCGTGCATCTTGAAATCTCTTTATCTCATTAATAACAACCCCTTGATCACTTTGATCAACTTCAATAACCTGTTTGTCACGTCCTTCATAAACATATTTTAAAAGATATTTCACTGACTTTATACTTGAGCAAACTTCAACATTGATGTGGCAGTTAAACATCATCAAAAGCCTTGGGTTATATGGGACCACCCATCTATTATCAAGTGTTTTTCCTCGTATGTCCACTTCTATTTTGGTTTCTCTCATTCGATACAATCGATATGCATCTTCTCCTTGTGTTGTTTGTTCATTAAATTGTCTAGGATAGCGAAAACGACAAATTTTAGGATCACCCTGCATACAAGGACTGCTTAATCGTAAATTGCCACAAGGACCGTGAATCATGTGCTTGAAAACAATCTCATGCAATCTGGAACTTGTAATAGTAGTACTCTCGCATAGCCACGGTTGTTCTACCACTTCGTGTGTTAGCCTCTGAACGATGAAGATATTTTAAAAACAAACAATTAACAAAAATACTACGCATTTGGGTATTTTTATGATCGTCACTTAAAAAGGATAATAAATTGTTGGTACCTTCCATTTCTCCTTCGATGTTGTCATTGTTGCGAACCTCATTGATTGATACTCCATGACGTGGTATGTTAGCATGCCAACCCAACTCACCATTAGGAAAAAATAGAGGATACGACAACAGATCGTAACAACTAAAGTACGGCTGAATAGTTTGGCTATATTCAGACCTACGACACACAACAATACTTCGTTTATACGAATTGATATTGTCATTACCTTCATTCCAAATGCCAACAACCTATACAACACTATAAGTAAGTAAAATAAGCAATACTATTAAATAATTGTAGTTAATATAATATTCTATATACCTCCGATGTCGTTGGTCGGTCGTACACCCTTTGTTCAAGTTCAACCGAAGTATTCAAAGTGACTCTATAGTTGTCCATTGGTCCTAGTTCCGCAAGTCTTCGAAATGTATCAACATATGGGTTTGTAGAAAGAACGTGAGTCAAAATCTGAGTAATACGTCGATCAAGATTTAGCCATTGGAGTCTGTGATCTAGCTCAATATCAGGATCATAAAAATACAACTGCAAGTACCTAGGGGTTCCATCCCTCGGATCTAATTGGTCGATTTTGTGATATATTCCTTTATGTGCACGAAAAGCATATACACCGTTTCTCATATTGTTCAATCTATCATCCAACGTCACACCCATTGAGGCAAAAGAAAAATTGGTGTTATAAGCACGAATGTTTTGCCCAAACATATTTCCAATTTCATCTCGCGACGTGAAAAGTCGGTACAATTCCTCTGGAATTTCTATGTTTCTGTAGCTTTGCATCCGAAACAGCATAGCCAAGTAGTTTTTGCAGTTCAGATCTGCACAAACACATTTTATGATAAAGATTTTGTCTTCACATGAAATAGTTGTGACTGTTAGGGTAAAATAATTATTTACTTCTTCTCAATGAACTCATGTTTATCTTCTTCCACCTCTTCACGAGTACCAAAAAGCTTATATACTGCCAACGCTGCCTCTTTGAACTCCTCATTGATCACCACCCAATCGATCAAATCAACCACCGCCCCAACAAATTGTCTGTATGCTTCGCGGACTTCAATAGAAGCTACACCAATTATAAGCATTAAGTACGCATGCAAAAGTTAGAAATGTTTCCAAGTGGCCCTTACAGCTATTGTACTAATTGCCAACTGAAATTGCAGATTCGTACTGTAACAACACATATCTAGTTCCCACACAATATACAAACCCATGCTTGATAGTAATACTCCCTCCATTTATCAATGTGAAGTCGATCCAATCTTTTTACAAAATGAAACACCTTCCTTTTCCTACTATAGTGTTTCCTCAAATTCAGTAGGTAGCAACTGTTGCCCTCCAAATAAGTAAAAGAAACGTCATTATTTCAAACAAAGGGAATAACTACAGAACCATCAATGCCACACTCGATAAGCATAAACATAAGTTTGAAACGGATTCCACCACCGGATAAACCGTAAACTTAGTTTGTTTTGTGGTCACATCTTGTAGGCATATACAACAAACTTCAATAAACTATACAGTTATCGTGAGACAATTCATAGTGTTCTGTATTTTCGTAAAGTTTCTCAAAGTCACACCTAGCATTTTTACAAAGCATATATCATAAAATCATAAGACTCCATACGTCGAGTCGAGTAGCTGTGTTATCTATAATTCTAACCTAATTACCAAAACTTTCTCCTAAATATTCAGATTGATCGGTACAAAAGTTGAAAACAGAGATCACATATTTAGCATGCTACAACATATAAAACCACCAATAACCACAATCATCACACAAATTTTTACAAATCATTGAGTGCATAACTGAACACATAATGAATGAAATTAGGGTTACCTGTGTTGAGATGCAGAGATCACCTTCGTAACTGGCATTGCTCAAAACCAATCGATTCCGTCGTTTCTAGCATCTCTTTCCATTGTGTACGTACTTAACAGTAATCAAGGGTCGGATGGAAACGATCGGACGCCGAGCTCAAGCTTCAAATTATGTATACGAGCTCGAGCTCATAAACATAGGCTCGAATCAAGCAGAGCTCGAGCTAGAGTAGTGTACGCCTCAAGCTCAGGTTCTTTTGCACCCCTAAATCCAACCACACCCCATGAAACCACCAAATATCATTGCTTCCTACTATCAATTACTCCTCAATTAAACCATACTTAAAATCGTTTTCCAACCAAATCACTGATACCTGACATATAACAACCCTAACAATGCTAACCCTATTCCTAACTATAGTTTATACCTAAAAACATATACACTGGCAAAATTATCTCATTATAAACATAAATCCAACAAAAATAACTAGATTTAATCATATATGAAGCATGTTTACGCAACAACAGTAACTATATATCGGAAAATGGAAAACTTACTATGTAGTTTCTTGTCCATATACCTGTAAATTGTATGAAAAATTAGTAAAAAAACATGAAGAAGTATTAAGCTAATAGATAATAGAATGGAAAGAAGATTGGAACTTACTTTTTAAGATCTGGAGGTTGACCTGATCTGCTCAAGTTGGAACCCTAGAAAGATGATGAACGGGACGGGAGAATTGAACTGGTTGAAAATCAGTGAGGTTTATCGCGGCCAAACCATGTCCTTTTTGTGAAACTGAGGCTTGTTAGGCATACCATGTCCTTTTTGTGGATTGTTTATGTATTCGTGATTTGAAGAGTCAACAGAATTTTGTTTCAGCTGTCCTATGGCAGGCCTGGTTTTCAATCAAAACCCTAAATAATGAGCGGGATATTAACCCGCCTAGTTAAAATTAAATTTGGGCTTAAAATTTCATTTTGTCACCGCTAAGATGGTAGCAATTAAAAAAATACGCATATATTTGGGATAATCTAGGGAAGCTATTCTTATTTTTCCACGAATTTGTCACCAAAAATAGATGGTGGCAAAAGTTTCCACCACTTTGCTACCAAACGATGCTGAGTACGCTTAATTTACATATCCATGGGAAATAGGTGGCTAAATTTGCCACCGATTTTTTCGATAGAAAATTTTGATGACAATTGCCAACTTTTCTAGTAGTGTTTGCTAACACAATTTTCCCACTCATACAAAAAAAGGTATCAAATTCAAATTGAAATCGTTTTGCTCCACAATCAGGACATGTACCCCGTTCTTTTAAAACACGATGCTCTATAGGTACACCGTCGTAAACAAAATTATATGGATCATCTTCTACGCTCACATCTTGGAAGGAAGGTTGATCAATTACTTCACCAAATTGGGGTAATAGTGTACGCGGTTGAATTCGAATACCTAAAAAAATTGTTGTATTAAGTAATGAAGGTTGTAAAAGATCTAAAGTTTGATAAAGAAATCATTGTTAAATAAATAGAAACATCGTGATGTTCTATGCTTGACTATGTCAATACAGAGGGGAATGTGGTTGTCGGCGTAGCATCATATGTCGGGGTTTGGTTGACTTGACTACCATTTGAAATACGCATTCCATTACCGTTTCGTGTAGTAGTACATCCTTACTGTACTCCTTCCATTTTATAGTAGAAATACTTGAGGCTTTCTCATTTGTCATTTGTGTATTCTGAGTACTATTAGTTTTAAACTTCTTAACGGTGTCCTTTCTCCTTTCTGTAGATCTATTACTCATTAAAGATATTGATGAAGCACTCTGGGAGACATCACCACTCCCAAATTTCGATACTTTTTTATTTTCTTTTTGTGCAACATAGTATCTTTTGTTATACTCTTTTCGTTTTTCAGCTTTAGTAGATGCACTTGAGCTAGAAGCATGATTACTATGGTTTGGTTGTCCATTAGTCATTGTGAATTGATAAAGTGACAAATACCTTGCAAATTAAATAATAGAGAGTTATCATAGATGATGAAATTCTAAAATCATTACAACATTGAAATACATGACTTAGAGAAAAAAACCGAATGATAACGCTTGAAAGCAGTAATGATAACATTAAAATACACGACTTAAACCGAATATCGTGACTTAGAGAAAAAAACCCAAATCCTTAAAACATTGAAATACATATTGATAACATTAAGTGAAAGCCAAACTAAATAGTTGGTGGAACCACGGTCTCCACAAACACTGCACCCTTAAAACCACGGAACCAAGTAACAGGATAAATACATTTGAAGGGCTTCATATCCATTTCAATTAACAGCTTCCCTAATTTAGTCATCACAAACCAATTACCATTTGTCACATAATGTGTTATATTGCACCGAAAATGATATTGGGGGGATCGGAGGACACGATAAGACCTTAATCCAGTAATCCCCTTGTAGCATCCATAGGTCAATTGTCATCTCAAACATGCCAGTGCTAACAAACATGTGTAGCTCATTTTTTACATTCACTAAAAATCCTTGAACTCTTCCTGTAGAAGGAACAGGTGGAAAGCCTATCTCCTTGAACTGCTCCGAGTTAACATCAAAACAAATCACCACATTTCTACCTCCAAGCCAACATTAACAAACAGTGAAATATAGAGTACCACCACAAAATGTGCCAGCTGACCAATCGAAATAGGGGCTTAGGTACTCTTGTCTTGTTATGAAAGGAATATTTCTCCAAGAGTCTACTTCCCTAGAATAAACATAGACACTAACTACACCACATGTATGCCTTATATGCAAGACCTTGTAATCATCATCAACGTCAACGTACAAACCAATGACATCAAGGTTATTTGTATAGAATCCATGAGAATCAGGTGTTGACAAACGCTTGAAAGCAGTAGTTGTTGGATTCCAAGAAGCAACTCGTATGTATGATTCAAGCAAATACACAACAATCCATTCAAATGTAAAAGTATTAAGGCATCATTATTTTGGTGATCGAATGGAAATGTAAACTGTTTGGAATTTAAACTTTATGCTTCCGCTGATACTTAGGCTTTGTTTTGGACTTTTGAATGCTTAGTCACTGATCGTATTGATGGTGATGGGTTTTATTTATTTTAATTAACTGTTCAATATGATTGGTGGCATGATCCTGGTCCGTCACATGCCTCACGGTAATACTCCGCATGTGGAAATTGAGGGTGTGACAAATTGCCAATATCAATTTGATTCATTGATTGGCACTCAATATGTGACAACGTTTCTAAGTTATCGGTAGAATACTTCTACATAACTTATCCAATTTGATGGGAGTCACTAGAATTGATTCTAATGTATGTAAATCCTTACGTTACAGAGAACAAATCATATCGATTTTGCTAGTCATGTGGATTAAACCATCTGTTCGAATTATATGTTTCTATACAAATTTTGTTGACTAGAAATAAAACATCTAACCAGTAGCGTGAGTGTGCAACTATCACCGCTGTTAGTGATCTGAGTGTATGAAGTCAGTAACAATCTAGTGGTAATTTCTATCCGAAGTGACCGAAGTACAATGATGAGTTGTGTTGTTGCGGAACAAATTACCCAGCATGGTCTATGTGACGCTTGGAGGCAAAACATTTTATCAATATCCCTTGTAACCATTATCATTTCGTCTCGTCTCGTCTCGTGTGGTATTTATATTTATAATCTTACTTCCAAAACTTTTAAATTGTCATTTGTTGCCTAATCTAACCACAACCCCGGTTAACCACGACTGCTGAAGGCGCGATTCGTTGGTGAGCAAGCGACAATGGGAGCTTAGGGGATGATTCTAGTAATGATTCGGAGGAAGTAGAAGCTACTTCTTCAACTCCAAATTCCCCATAAACACCTCAAGTTCAACCAAGAAGATCGTCTAGAGCCTCTAGACTGCCAAACAGGTACTCACCATCAGTCAACTACATACTTTTAACAGAAAATGGTGAACCCCAGTGTTACTCTGAAGCTATGGGGTTGAAAGATTCATTGCAATGGGAGCTTGCAATGAAAGATGAAATGAAGTTGCTTGAGAAGAACATGACCTGGCAGTTGACAAAGCTTCCATCTGGGAAGAAGGCTCTTCAGAACAAATGGGTTTTTAGGGTTAAGGATGAACATGATGGTACAAAGCAAAATTAGTAGTAAAGGGATTTCAACAGAAAGAGGTAATTGATTTCAATGAAATATTCTCTCTCCAGTGGTGAAGATGACTACTATCAGACTTGTTCTTAGCATTGTAGCAGCAGAAGGCTTGCATCCAGAGCAACTAGATGTCAAGACAACTTTTCTACACCGTGACCTAGAAAAAGACATCTACATGACACAACCAGAAGGTTTTCGGGTTAAAGTAAAGAAAACTTATGTGTAAACTAAAGAAGAGCTTGTATGGTCTGAAACAAGCACCCAGACAATGGTATTTGAAGTTTGATAACTTCATGGGAAGAGTTGGTTACAAGAGATGTGGCAATTGTTTTGGTCAAAAAATACCTAAGTAATTAAGTGATCAAATTAGTTAAGTGAGGTAGTGTGCTAGAAGTATTCGAAAAATATATGCTGATTAAGTTGTTAACAAAAACAGTTTTCAGGATACGGCTCAGGATATCGAGCTGTATCTACAATCAAACAATGAGCAAAAAGGTAAAGGGTGACACGGGATGTACGAGGAAAGCCCTTGATCAATCTAGATCGCCGGCACAAAACCTCGGGAGCTGACAATCGCATCTTCCTTGATCTTCTTATTACTTCAAATATCGGGATACAGTGCAGGATATGATACGGATCAACTAGGTGTTATAATGCGATTTGAATACAAGTGTGAATGTTTGTGAGTGATTGCAGCTAGTAGAGAGCAAGAGTGTTCGAGAGATTGTGTGTGTTCTTATCTGATCCGATCAATCCTGTTTATAGTAAAACAAAGCTAACTAACTAGCCTACAAATCCGGGATATAGCGAATATTCCCTTTGTGAACGTTGTAGTCCACGTCTTCCGGCTTCAACGTTCTTATTTCAACAGATTAGCCCGAGTCTTTGGGAGAACAGGTCCACTCGAACGTTAGAGGCTTGCTTCATTAATCTGCACGTGAAATAATTAGTCATTACCAGGATACTGTATCAGGAAGTTACCAATATCCTGATCCGGTATCCTGATCACAATAAAAGAATCATAGTCAGAATATTATTCTGGATATATGAGTAGAAAACCACCCATAACAATTGTCCCCAAAATATATCTGTTGGTATACCAATTCCAATGGATATATTTTAAAATCTTATCTCGTGAACCGAGGCAATTGAATTGAAGTGACGATTGAGGTGACACGCTACAACTCCCCATGCTATATTTACTCAATGCCCCTACATCCAGCCTATATTTAGCCGGACTATTCTGTATTATGATCATCACACTCCAAGCAATTTTTCAGGTATTCTCCCTCTTTCTCTTCTCTGTTTTTCTTCGCTTAGATCTTTCATTTCCCAGTTGAAATCCTCCATGGCCTCATGAACAAGATCACGCGTAAATGAATCAACCCCAACCCTTGAAAGTCAAAATCTTCTCCGAGAACTTGAAAAAGAGATTTGCTCTTTTAATAATGCCGACATTGCCGCCTTAAAAGATTCTGGTGCCTTTCCTGCCGGGGTGATCATCCGTCCCTTCGACCGGGAGGTCCGATCGACGCATCATCAAACGAATGGGTGTGTTTCTTAGCATATCCTTTCTCCTTGGGACTCCGGTATCCTTTTCCAGCCTCCAGTTCCCGCTTTTTCGAATTCACCAGCCTCAGTTATGCTCAGACAATGCCAATGGTTTGGCGAGTTTTAATGGTGTTAGACCAAATTAAATCTCGTCATGTCCCTGATCTTTGTGTCGAAGATCTCCCTATAGCATATCGTCTAAGGTCCCATGGTAATAGCTGTTTTCTCCTCTTCTCCACTTCTAAGAATCCCCTAATCCTCAAGGCCACTAAGAACGAAGATCAGTGGCAAAGAAAGTTCTTTTTCATAAAAGGGATTCTATCGTCAAGGGTTTTGACCTGCCAGTAGAGTGGTTGACTTCGGGTAGGATTTAGGGTTTTAGGAATATCCCCAAATATATCTTAAAACTATATCCTAAACTAACATCTTCGTTTCTTGTGCAACAAACTTCAAAGAACTAGCCCCTCCAGGTGCAGAATTGTAGCTCAGGATCAATGACATCTATCGGCTTCCTGATAGCGAGAGAACCTTTTCCTTGTCTCTCATAAGTTCGAGTCAAAAATCAAGTTCGGAAATGTTTGGTAAGTATGTTATTAAACTAATTACAGAATACGAGTATTAAGAGTTAAGTATTTCTCCCTTCTTTGTAGTGCCGGTTATCAATCTCGAAGGCTTCCAGCTTGATGAGTTGGACAGTTATTCTGGCCTTATGCCAGTTAAGCAAGAAACCAACCCTAAGCCAGCAGTCACGTCAAAGCCCACAAGTTCAAAAACCGCTACTGCACCCAAAGCTTCCACAACATCCAAGTCTCGAGCTTCCAGCTCTCGTAAGAGGAAAGAGGCTGACTCTCCTGCCTCATCCGACGTGTTTCCCTTTGAGAATCACGGGTTTACCGAGTCCAGCAAATTCATGACCGGCTTCCTTAATCAGGTTAGTATTCTCATTCTATATCATGCACACACATACTCAATATACATATCCATATATTGATACCTGTCCCTTTGATTGTAGGGTCTAGAACTCCTAGTGTTCCTCTATGAAGACGCATGTGGTTTAAACAAGATGCTAGAGAGCAAGCTGAAAAAGGCTGAAACCACCATTGCGGACCAAGCAGCGATTACCACTGCCAAATTAGAGCATTATGAAGCCAAGTATAAGGCAATGACCCAAGAGCATCAATCTGCCATCAAGAAGATCACCCACGAGGCTCAAGCCAAGTCCAATGCTGCCCAGGTTCAACACGAGCAGGATATGACTTCATACCGGGAAGGCCTCAAGAATTCTGTTGTCATCTCCCTCCTCCAGGCTAGATTGAAAATGGCCTATGAAGCTAAGGCCCTGGGCTTCGAATGCCCTTCATGGAACGTCGAGGCTTGGGAGGTGAAGCTGAAAGATCTTGGTGGTAACCCCGTGGAGCCTCCTGTGAAGTCTGTTGCGGAGGAACCTGCTAAGGTGGCTGAGAAGGTGGCTGATGCTGATGCTACAAAGGATGCTGGTGGTGATGCTGGGCCAGATGCTGGTGCTGATGAAGCCATGGTGGAAGAGGGCGCTGCCCCTTGAAAGCAGCAAAATGGGCGATGATGGATGTTGATGCCGAGGCCGGAGCCCATTTTTTAAATTTGGTGGTAGTAGTTATCTGAACAATTTCTTTTTCTGTCCTTTAAACAATTTTAATTTTCTGCATTAAGACAATATGATGGCCAAAGGTGGAGGGATCCTGAGTTTCAGGACGAAGCCCTTGGTCATCAGTTAGTATGGTTTTATTTTGAACAATATAACCGTTGGAGGTGGAGGTATCTTGGGTTCAAGACGAAGCCTTCAACTGTTAAGTAAATATGGTTAGAAACTAATTGTGCTTTTGGTGGATGGATCTTAGTTTGAGATGAAACCAAAAGCACAAACTTTTGCTATGTTAATAATATAACTTTCTTTTGGCCTTATCCATTGTTGTTCATTTTTATTCTTACAAAGCTTGTTTTGATAACTGATGTTTGATTCAAGTATAGTTTCAATTTTCAATCTAATTATCATACCTCAAACATTCTGAGCAAATACCCTGAAATATATCCTGAAATATATCCTGATAATATATCATGAGAATATATCCTGATAAGGATATCTTCAATCTAAGTATTATACTTATAAATGTTTTAATCAAACTTTTGTCAAATACAGTTCCAGAAATTTAGACAATTTAGATAAGGCTTTTAAAGGAACAAAAAGGAAAGATCATACCAGATACAGAGTATAACCCTATCCTCAGACTTCAATCCTTTTGCAACTTTTCCACCGGAGATGTCCCCACTCTGGGACACTTAGTGAACTAAGCCCAAGCTTGATCCCCTGAGTTCTTCACAATGCCTTAGTAGGAATGTCGCCTGTGCATTATGTCTTTGAATACTTAGAAATTTTCTAGACATCAATTGCAACTGTTTGTATAATTTTTGTGTTACAGGGGATACATTCTAAAATATCCTGGAGATAAATCCTTAGTGTGCTGGGGATAAACCCATAGGTATTCTGGGGAAAATCCCAAGTTTTCATGCGCTACAGGCGGGAGTGTATAAACTCCAAGACTTAGAAAGGTGAAAACCTTTAAACCTTAGAGAGTATGAAAATACCCTTTTGCGAGAGAGGGTGATCAATCCTCATATACCTTTAGGATTCAGGATATAGCCAACAATAACGAAATTGTCAGCCACTTTTACATGGACTGGTCCCGCTATCTTGAACTATCCCTGGATAGCTTGCGCTCCAGGCAGGGTGTTTAAACCCAATTCGAGAGAAAGGTGAATACATTTAAACCTGTGAAGGGATCAGGATCCCTTAAACGTGAGAGAGTGGGCCAATCCTCTAATCTTTTGAATTATCCTGATTGTATATCCTGGAGTCATATCCCGAAGCATATTCTGCAAAACAAGCTTAAACTAAGGTGGGTGTTAGCTTGGCTAACACCCCTCCGATGCTTAAGTCAGTACTGGGTTCAAACAAAATAAAATAGAATTATATTTAAAAGAGATAGAATTCATACAATCTTGAGTTAGAAATTAAATTCTAAACTCACTTGAAATAGAGCTTTAGGTGTATAGCATTCCAGGATCTTGGTAGCATATCCCCCTCCATATTCTTAAGCCGGTATGCTCCGTTCCCAGATTCCGATTCAATCTCATAAGGTCCTTCCCATTTCGTAGCTATTTTTCCATCAGCAGGATTGGTAGTATTCTGAAAAGCCTTCCTTAATACCCAATCTCCAATTTGAAACCTTCTAGTCCTTATATTCTTGTTATATGCTCTGGATATCCTCTGTTGATATGCTGCCATCCTTAGCTTTGCCGCATTTCTTG